>VHQL01001281.1:0-38785 GCA_014673565.1 Sebastes schlegelii
CTTTAGTGAGGACATTAGTGAGGACTTAGTGAGAACATTAGTGAGGACTTTAGTGAGGACTTTAGTGAGGACTTTAGTGAGGACATTAGTGAGGACATTAGTGAGGACATTAGTGAGGACATTAGTGAGGACATTAGTGAGGACTTTAGTGAGGACATTAGTGAGGACTTTAGTGAGGACTTTAGTGAGGACATTAGTGAGGACTTTAGTGAGAACATTAGTGAGGACTTTAGTGAGGACTTTAGTGAGGACTTTAGTGAGGACTTTAGTGAGGACATTAGTGAGGACTTTAGTGAGGACATTAGTGAGGACATTAGTGAGGACTTTAGTGAGGACATTAGTGAGGACTTTAGTGAGGACATTAGTGAGGACATTAGTGAGGACTTTAGTGAGGACATTAGTGAGGACATTAGTGAGGACTGAGTGAGGACTTTAGTGAGGACTTTAGTGAGGACTTTAGTGAGGACATTAGTGAGGACATTAGTGAGGACATTAGTGAGGACTGAGTGAGGACTTTAGTGAGGACTTTAGTGAGGACATTAGTGAGGACTTTAGTGAGGACTTTAGTGAGGACTTTAGTGAGGACATTAGTGAGGACATTAGTGAGGACTTTAGTGAGGACATTAGTGAGGACTTTAGTGAGAACATTAGTGAGGACTTTAGTGAGGACTTTAGTGAGGACATTAGTGAGGACTTTAGTGAGGACATTAGTGAGGACATTAGTGAGGACATTAGTGAGGACATTAGTGAGGACTTTAGTGAGGACATTAGTGAGGACATTAGTGAGGACTTTAGTGAGGACATTAGTGAGGACTTTAGTGAGGACATTAGTGAGGACTTTAGTGAGGACATTAGTGAGGACATTAATGAGGACTTTAGTGAGGACATTAGTGAGGACATTAGTGAGGACATTAGTGAGGACATTAGTGAGGACATTAATGAGGACTTTAGTGAGGACATTAGTGAGGACATTAGTGAGGACTTTAGTGAGGACATTAGTGAGGACTTTAGTGAGGACATTAGTGAGGACATTAGTGAGGACTTTAGTGAGGACATTAGTGAGGACATTAGTGAGGACTGAGTGAGGACTTTAGTGAGGACTTTAGTGAGGACATTAGTGAGGACATTAGTGAGGACATTAGTGAGGACTGAGTGAGGACTTTAGTGAGGACTTTAGTGAGGACATTAGTGAGGACATTAGTGAGGACATTAGTGAGGACATTAGTGAGGACTTTAGTGAGGACATTAGTGAGGACATTAGTGAGGACTTTAGTGAGGACATTAGTGAGGACTTTAGTGAGGACTTTAGTGAGGACATTAGTGAGGACTTTAGTGAGGACATTAGTGAGGACATTAGTGAGGACATTAGTGAGGACTTTAGTGAGGACATTAGTGAGGACTTTAGTGAGGACATTAGTGAGGACATTAGTGAGGACATTAGTGAGGACTGAGTGAGGACTTTAGTGAGGACATTAGTGAGGACATTAGTGAGGACTTTAGTGAGGACATTAGTGAGGACTTTAGTGAGGACATTAGTGAGGACTTTAGTGAGGACATTAGTGAGGACATTAGTGAGGACATTAGTGAGGACATTAGTGAGGACTTTAGTGAGGACATTAGTGAGGACATTAGTGAGGACATTAGTGAGGACTTTAGTGAGGACTTTAGTGAGGACATTAGTGAGGACATTAGTGAGGACTTTAGTGAGGACATTAGTGAGGACATTAGTGAGGACATTAGTGAGGACATTAGTGAGGACTTTAGTGAGGACATTAGTGAGGACTTTAGTGAGGACATTAGTGAGGACTTTAGTGAGGACATTAGTGAGGACATTAGTGAGGACATTAGTGAGGACATTAGTGAGGACTGAGTGACGGTTCAGATCAGAGGTTTCTGGTTCAGGGCTCGGTAATGCAGTATGTTACCGCGGGTCCTAACAAGCTGGACAGGCAGACGTTGTGTGTGTGTGTGTGTGTGTGTGTGTGTGGTGTACCTGGTTCTCCCTGTGTGTGCACAGACACCTGCTGCTGCAGTAGCGCCCCCCACAGGTGGTGCAGGTGTAGTGGGAGGGGAAGCCACAGACGCAGCAGAAGTGTCGGGGGGGAAGAGAGGAGGGGGGCGGGGCCTCCGCTGACAGGTAGTTGGGCTCCGGCCGCTCCGACAGGTTCTACCAATCAGAGAGCAGAGATCAGACAGGTTCTACCAATCAGAGAGCAGAGATCAGAGACGGAGTCAGCTGACTGCGTCGACCCCGCTGACGTTCGACAGAGATAAAGAACACACCTCCTCCTCCAGCAGCGTCGTGAAGTTCTTCCTGAAACGCTGCTTGAAGTGGTCGCCCCTCGTCTTCCTCCTCTTCTTCTCTGGACGCACAGAGACACAGAAGAAGGAGAAATATTAATACCGTGATTAAACTGGTTAAACTGGCTGGTTAGGTGGCCAACGGCAGTGCTGTAGAGATGAACTGAGGGCGTATAAATCTCTGTGTCTATAGTTAACTATCCTTCAGTAAAGGGATGCTAATAGTTGAGCCTTTAATCTCACCTGGTTCTTTCGGTCTCACTGAAGGCGGGCAGGCGGGCAGTAGGACCTGGGGGAGGCAGGGAGGACAGAGGGTCGTCCTGGAAACACACAACAACAACACTGAGACACTTCCTTTAAAGTGACCTGAACAGCTGAGATGATGAAGAGACATCCGGTTCATCATCAGCAGGTTCAGATAGTTAAAGGTGTCTTCATGGACGGAGACAACATTCACACCTGGAAGTTGTCTTTCTCCAGAGCTTCCAGCTGTCTGGTCAGTCTCCTCTGTCTGGTGGCTTCATCCAACACACGACGCTGACCCGCCTCCACACGAGCTGGGAGACACACAGAGAGACAGAGAGACAGACAGAGAGACAGAGACACAGAGAGACAGAGAGACAGAGAGACACACAGAGACACAGAGAGACAGAGAGACACACAGACAGAGAGACAGAGAGACAGAGAGACACACAGAGACACAGAGAGACAGAGAGACACACAGACAGAGACACAGAGAGACAGAGAGACACACAGAGACACAGAGAGGACAGAGAGACAGAGAGACAGAGAGACAGAGAGACACACAGACAGAGAGACAGAGAGACACACAGAGACACAGAGACACAGAGAGACACACAGACAGAGAGACAGAGAGACACACAGACAGAGAGACAGAGAGACACACAGACAGAGAGACAGAGAGACAGACAGAGAGACAGAGAGAGAGACAGAGAGAGAAAGAGAGAGAGAGACACACAGAGACACAGAGAGACACACAGACAGAGAGACAGAGAGACAGAGAGACACACAGACAGAGAGACAGAGAGACAAACAGACAGAGAGACAGAGAGACAGACAGAGAGACAGAGAGACACACAGACAGAGAGAGAGAGAGAGACACAGAGAGACAGACAGAGAGACAGAGAGAGAGACAGAGAGAGACAGACAGAGACAGAGAGAGACAGACAGACAGACAGAGAGACAGAGAGACAGAGAGACACACAGAGAGACAGAGAGACACACAGACAGAGAAAGTCAGAGAGAGAGACAGAGAGACAGACAGAGAGACAGAGAGACAGAGAGAGAGACAGACAGACAGACAGACAGCCAGAGAGACAGACAGAGAGAGAGAGAGAGAGAGAGAGACAGACAGACAGACAGAGTTAACATCACTGTTAGCTGCAGCGTGCACCATGAAACTCAAACCAAGCTGCGTAATAAAAACTCGCAATTGAATGTTCCTCCAGACGTTTGACGTTTGACTGAAACTTATTTAAACGTGTCCTAAAATAGTTTACGACTTGTGATGAAGTAAAGTTGAATTCTGCTCACTGTGAGGCCTCAAAACATTATTTATTTAAATTAAATATCCTCTTCTTCATCTTCTGTGCACACACAGCGAAGAAGAAGGGAAATATATTTTTTAATTTATATTTTAAAATCTGTATGTTTAAAATTATACCTTCAATAAACATGTCGTCCAAATGAGAGACACGAAGAGACAATTTAAAGGTCCCATATCAGCTCATTTTCAGGTTCATACTTGTATTTAGTGTTTCTACTAGAACATGCTAACATGCTGTAATGTTAAAAAAAAAACGTTATTGTCCTCATACTGTCAGCCTGAATATACCCGTATTCACCCTCTGTCTGAAACGCTCCGTTTTAGCGCATTTTGACGGAATTGCAACAAAATTGCGTTGCTAGGCAACAGCTTGGGTCCATGTGTACTTCCTGTCAGCTGATGACATTCACGTACACTGCAACAGAAAATAAACTGGGGCACATTTAGAATGTTTACATTTAAGACTGTGTAAAGGGTCTAAATATTGTATATTTGTGACATCACTAATGGGCAGAAATCCTGACCGCTTGTTTCAAACTCAGTTTCTGAACACTGGCTGTGTGTATTTCCCTGTTGATTGAGTGTTTCGATACTTTCACAGTATTTATATAGGACTTAAACCTGCTTTATAATAAAGAACATGAAAATCTCACTTTTTTATAATATGGGACCTTTAAATCAATTAGAAGCATCTTCAAACCAAACTGCCTTAGAAAAACTCGCAATTGAATGTTCCTCCAGACGTTTGTTATTGACTGAAACTTATTTAAACGTGTCCTAAAATAGTTTACGACTTGTGATGAAGTAAAGTTAAATTTGGCTCACTGTGAGGCCTCAAAACATTATTTAATACAACAACAGAACCAGAATCCCTCCGCAGATAGCTGCTAGCTGCTGCTGGCAGATAGCTGCTAGCTGCTGCTGGCAGATAGCTGCTAGCTGCTGTTAGCAGTTAGCTGCTGTTAGCAGTTGTTAGCTGCTGTTAGCAGTTAGCTGCTGTTAGCTGTTAGCAGTTAGCTGCTGTTATCTGTTAGCAGTTAGCTGCTGCTAGCTGCTGTTAGCAGTTGTTAGCTGCTGTTAGCAGTTAGCTGCTGTTAGCTGTTAGCAGTTAGCTGCTAGCTGCAGTTAGCTGCTGTTAGCAGTTAGCTGCTGTTAGCTGTTAGCAGTTAGCTGCTAGCTGCAGTTAGCTGCTGTTAGCAGTTAGCTTCTGTTAGCTGTTGTTAGCAGCTGTTAGCAGTTAGCTTCTGTTAGCTGTTGTTAGCAGCTGTTAGCAGTTAGCTTCTGTTAGCTGTTGTTAGCAGCTGTTAGCAGTTAGCTTCTGTTAGCTGTTGTTAGCAGCTGTTAGCAGTTAGCTTCTGTTAGCTGTTGTTAGCAGCTGTTAGCAGTTAGCTTCTGTTAGCTGTTGTTAGCAGCTGTTAGCAGTTAGCTTCTGTTAGCTGTTGTTAGCAGCTGTTAGCAGTTAGCTTCTGTTAGCTGTTGTTAGCAGCTGTTAGCATTTAGCTTCTGTTAGCTGTTGTTAGCAGCTGTTAGCAGTTAGCTTCTGTTAGCTGTTGTTAGCAGCTGTGGCAGTTAGCTTCTGTTAGCTTCTGTTAGCTGTTGTTAGCAGCTGTTAGCAGTTAGCTTCTGTTAGCTGTTGTTAGCAGCTGTTAGCAGTTAGCTTCTGTTAGCTGTTGTTAGCAGCTGTTAGCATTTAGCTTCTGTTAGCTGTTGTTAGCAGCTGTTAGCAGTTAGCTTCTGTTAGCTGTTGTTAGCAGCTGTTGGCAGTTAGCTTCTGTTAGCTTCTGTTAGCTGTTGTTAGCAGCTGTTAGCAGTTAGCTTCTGTTAGCTGTTGTTAGCAGCTGTTAGCAGTTAGCTTCTGTTAGCTGTTGTTAGCTGCTGTGTAACGGCGATAACCGGATAAAAGAGCGAACAGTGAGCCGGTTAACGTGAAACTGAACTCTGTATAAACGTTAACTGGTCAGAGATGTTCGTGTTTTACTGGTTTTACTGGTTTTACTGGGTAACTCAGTTTAATCACAGAACTCACCGGAAGCTTTCTTCTCCAGCACCATGGTGACACTCACTTCCGGTCTACGGTGGCCGCGGAGCTACAGAAGAGGTCAAATCAGACGAAGCGCGAGTCTCTGAGTTCCTGAGTGTTTTGTCTTCACCTGCTGGAGACAGTTTAACTTCTTACAGCTCAACAGACTCTTTCACATTAATAAAGATCCTTCAACTAATATTCTTAGATCATAAAATTAATTAAAAGACAATATTCTGTAGCACTGGAGAACACGGCGTCTCTGTCCATCATAATTTAACTTGAGACAAAAAAGAATATTAAAGGGACTGTTTGTAAGAATCATAATGTGTTGTTAACAGCTTCACCTGTGGCCGTTAAGTCAACTAAAGTCAGCGTCCTGTTGCTCGCTCTACATAGACATGAAGGAGCATCGCTCAACACAGTGAGGAGACACACGTCAGCTAAAAGCACAATATCACTCTGCGAGCGCGCATGGGATCCCGACCCGGTACATTTATACGCTTAAAAGTTACAAACAGTCCCTTTAAAAGACAAGAATAATAATAATAAAAAAGACATTTCTTAATAAAGACTCGTGATTGAGGAGCTAAAAATAATTAGATTTAAGTGTCAGACTCTGTGACATGAATGAAAACTATCTGGTTATATCTATATGGTTAAGGTGAGATTTAGTCAGCTGTTGTCTCTCAGTGAGACTGAAGACTTCTTTACATCAGTGATGAATAATAAACATTATCATTACACACACAGAAAACAAACGCACCCACAGTGACAGTAAAATTATTTATTCAATCTCAAAACTTTATTCGCTCAGTCAAATAATTTAACGCAGTTTGTACAAAGCCAGAGACGGTGGAGGGAGTCCTCGTAGGGAGAGAGACCTGCTGAATCCAGTCTCCTCAGACGGACTCCAAACACCAGAAACACTGAGAGGAAATACTCAACTACATGACAGAGACACAGAGAACATAATTTATCTATAAAACACCAAACAATGAAAATATAAAAAGACCTTTAGTGTTTCCCAGTAACAGTTTAAAAATAGCTCAGAGGTTCACCTCCTTTACCAGCATGAAAAATACTTTCTACATTTATTTTACTCCTGATTTCACCTTCCATCCCAGTGACCTCACTGGTTCCCATCATGCATTGCTACACTGCCACGGTAACCACAACATCACCCAGGCGGCGAGCTAGTGGTGGGTTTTGTGGTCACACACACACACACACACACACACACACACACACACACACACACACACACACACACACACACACACACACACACACACACACACACACACACACACACACACACACACACACACACACACACACACACACACACACACACACACACACACACACACACACACACACACACACACACACACACACACACACACACACACACACACACACACACGCCACGGTTGCTTGTCTGGACCATAGACGTATATACGTAGACATACAGTATATACAGAGAAGTATATATGTAGACATACAGTATATACTGAGACGTATATACGTAGTCGCCGCATCGGACACTTCTACTTATATAGTGGCTACGTATATGTCTATGGTCTGGAGTTACTAGTCTAAATAAAGTGACTCTTATTCCGAAATGTCCTACGACGATGCGTTCAGGGTCCTCTGTGAAAGCACCTGCAATGGGGCCACATTGAAATGATACACGTGATGCGTCAGGTGTAAAAGGATCATTCAGTCAGAAATAAGACAGAAAAAAATCAAAAGTCCGGTTGGGAAATGTTCTGAGACGATGCATTCAAGGTCATCACATCCTGTTTGTCTCCGTTAGTGATGATGAGGTCGACTGATGTTCACGCTCACACTCACACTCTTAGCGTGTCTAGGGGTCTACGAAGGACACCATGATGTATCTGGTCCCTCTGGTGGTGGGCAGACCCTCGTGGTAGTGCGTCAGGCGGCCGGGGTGCATGAAGGACCAGCCCTTCCTGGGAGACTCCACCTGGCAGTCATAACGCAGGAACCTGCAGCCTCCACCCTGACACACAGTTACAGACACATTCTTATGTTTAGCCGGCGCTGACCGTCACTTCCACCGGTTAAAATGTCTCCGGCGGCAGGTCTCAACAGCTTTCACTTCTTCACATTAATTCAGTGACATGACAAAATGAGGTCCCTGCTTTGGTTTATTCAGAGTTTGAGTTATAATTTTCTCCTGAACCATCATCTGCTGAACAGTATTATTGGATCAGATTTCTGTGTGTGCGTACCTCGTAGTCGACGTCCTTGCTGTTCAGGGCGATGTTGATGGTGAAGGTGGAGGAGTCGTGATGCGGCCGCAGAGACGGCTGCTCATCAGGACGGTAACGCACCACAAAGTTCATAATGGCCTGGGCCTGCACACACAGAAGATGGGACTATAGATAAGGACTGTACCTTGGGGTAGGGTCTGGACTGTATGTTGGGGTAGTGTCTGGACTGTACCTTGGGGTAGGGTCTGGACTGTATGTTGGGGTAGTGTCTGGACTGTACGTTGGGGTAGTGTCTGGACTGTACGTTGGGGTAGTGTCTGGACTGTACCTTGGGGTAGGGTCTGGACTGTATGTTGGGGTAGTGTCTGGACTGTACCTTGGGGTAGGGTCTGGACTGTATGTTGGGGTAGTGTCTGGACTGTACGTTGGGGTAGTGTCTGGACTGTACTTTGGGGTAGGGTCTGGACTGTACCTTGGGGTAGGGTCTGGACTGTACCTTGGGGTAGGGTCTGGACTGTACCTTGGGGTAGTGTCTGGACTGTACCTTGGGGTAGGGTCTGGACTGTACCTTGGGGTAGGGTCTGGACTGTACCTTGGGGTAGGGTCTGGACTGTATGTGGGGGTAGGGTCTGGACTGTACCTTGGGGTAGGGTCTGGACTGTATGTTGGGGTAGGGTCTGGACTGTATGTTGGGGTAGGGTCTGGACTCTATGTTGGGGTAGGGTCTGGACTGTACCTTGTGGTAGGGTCTGGACTGTACCTTGGGATAGTGTCTGGACTGTAGCTAGGGTAGTGTCTGGACTGTATGTTGGGGTAGTGTCTGGACTGTATGTTGGGGTAGGGTCTGGACTGTACCTTGGGGTAGTGTCTGGACTGTATGTTGGGGTAGGGTCTGAACTGTACCTAGGGGTAGTGTCTGAACTGTACCTAGGGGTAGTGTCTGGACTGTACCTAGGGGTAGTGTCTGGACTGTACCTTGGGGTAGTGTCTGGACTGTACCTTGGGATAGTGTCTGGACTGTACCTAGGGGTAGTGTCTGGACTGTACCTAGGGGTAGTGTCTGGACTGTACCTTGGGATAGTGTCTGGACTGTACCTTGGGATAGTGTCTGGACTGTATGTTGGGGTAGGGTCTGGACTGTACCTTGGGGTAGGGTCTGGACTGTACCTTGGGGTAGTGTCTGGACTGTATGTTGGGGTAGGGTCTGGACTGTACCTTGGGGTAGTGTCTGGACTGTACCTTGTGGTAGTGTCTGGACTGTACCTTGGGATAGTGTCTGGACTGTAGCTAGGGTAGTGTCTGGACTGTATGTTGGGGTAGGGTCTGGACTGTACCTTGGGGTAGTGTCTGGACTGTATGTTGGGGTAGGGTCTGGACTGTACCTTGGGGTAGTGTCTGGACTGTATGTTGGGGTAGGGTCTGGACTGTAGCTAGGGTAGTGTCTGGACTGTATGTTGGGGTAGGGTCTGGACTGTATGTTGGGGTAGGGTCTGGACTGTACCTTGGGGTAATAGCCGGGGTAGAGTTTCTCGGTGATGGGGGAGATGTACTCTTTGAGGAATTTCAGCCACTCTTTCTCAAATCCGATCTGGTTCATGTGGATATCCACAGTGGGGACATTTTCATAACCACCCGCCAAACGCTCATCCTGAACAAACACAGAGAAGACAAAACCTTCAAAGCTCAATACTTCGTAAACTCACATGCCCGTCTGTGTCACACACAGACGGTCAGACAGACTAGTTACCTTGTGTGATCCTCCAGACCATTCGCCATTGTGCTCCATGGTCTCCACCAGATGATCACACATCTTCTCTGAGAAAGCTGGAAACCAATAAACATCTGGACAGGGCTGAGAGAGAGAGAGAGAGGGACGTGGAGTTGAGATCTTTATTGAACTACAGATGGTACAAATGATTGTTTCATCATTTGTTTGTATTGATCTGAATTCATCAATACATCAAGTTGGTTGTTGGCATGTTGTTTTGTTACCTGCTCCACGAAGCTCTTCTCATCTTCAAAGATCTTGGAGTAGTTCTCACTGATGTACTTCTCCTTCCAGTCCTGCAAATACGCCCACATTCAGCCTGTGCTTTCATTCAGTTTACACATGTGTTAATTTTAATGTGTTAGTATGTTTGTCTGACCACAGGGTTGTCGAAGATCTGCCACATGTCCGGGTGTAGCCTGGACGTGTTGAAGTTGGTCGACGCCACCAGACGACCAAACTCGTCGCGGTTTGACACGAACATGAAGATTCCCTGTGGACGTGCAGAGATGAGCTTTAACAAAGGCTTTTGCAGTTGATAGTTGTGAGGTGAGCAGGTGTTCAGCATGTGTTACCTGGTCTCTGATGCTCCGGCAGAACACCATGTCGGGGTCCATTCCCTCTTCCACGTACAGGCTCACCTGGGACAGTTTGGACCGCAGCATGCTGCCTTTGATCAGGTAGGCCTGACTGATGTAGGGCACATTCCACAGGCCGCTAAACACAAACACAGTAAACACTTTTAACCTCACCTTTGCTGTGAGAGGTTCATAGTTGAGGCTGAAATAGAAACATGGAAGCATCCTAAAAAGACTAAACTACTGTGTGTGTGTGCTCACATCCTCTTTCCCTGGACGATCTCAATGTAGTCTTCAGATCTGGAGTAGAACCCTTCAGGACTCAGAGCGCCCCAGAAGTTACTCCACAGCTTCCCATGTTTGGACAACATGGGAGCTATAACTGACCTGAGACAGAAAGAGAGAGTTTAAAATGAACACTCAACACTCATTTGTGTTTATATATGGCTGTTGGATATATAGAAGGGTACTAGTATGTACTTGTTGGGCTGTTAGGTATATAGAAGGGTGCTAGTATGTACTTGTTAGGCTGTTGAGTTTATAGAAAGGTACTAGTATGTACTTGTTGGGCTGTTGGATATATAGAAGGGTACTAGTATGTACTTGTTGGGCTGTTAGGTATATAGAAGGTGCTAGTATGTACTTGTTAGGCTGTTGAGTTTATAGAAAGGTACTAGTATGTACTTGTTGGGCTGTTGGGTATATAGAAGGGTGCTAGTATGTACTTGTTAGGCTGTTGAGTTTATAGAAAGGTACTAGTATGTACTTGTTGGGCTGTTGGGTAGATAGAAAGGTACTAGTATGTACTTGTTGGGCTGTTGGGTAGATAGAAAGGTACTAGTATGTACTTGTTGGGCTGTTGGGTAGATAGAAAGGTACTAGTATGTACTTGTCAGGCTGTTGAGTTTATAGAAAGGTGCTAGTATGTACTTGTTGGGCTGTTGGGTATATAGAAGGGTGCTAGTATGTACTTGTCAGGCTGTTGGGTATATAGAAGGGTGCTAGTATGTACTTGTTTTCCTCGATTAGTATCCTCAGTGTGTCGGGATTCGTCAAGGCCACGTCGGAGTCGATGCTGAAGTAGTAATCACACTCTGGATTCTTCTTACACGCCTCACTGCACAACAAACACACAAACATGTACATATTAACTAAATGGTATGTTCATCTCAAAGTTTTACCTAGAGCAGAAACATCTCGACCTAAAGCTAGATGTTCTGAAGAGTCCTGAGAGGATCTCCGATGTTCTGTTCAGGTTCTAGAAGAGAGGTCCACTCACACAGCCATGGCTCTGGCCTTGTTCTCCTGCAGGTTCTCCTCCGGTCCCACCAGCAGGGCGTCGGGGAACAGAGCTCTGTGACCGTCCCAGAACCTCTGGATGTGACGCTCGTGGTACACCACCTGGATCACAGGTAAAGTACAACACAACAGGTCAAAGAGGAGGTCAGTTTACACTGTAGACCCGCCCCCTTCTGTTAGTAACCACGGTGACGTGTTTAGTGGAGGCAGAATAATTCTCTGAACACGTTAGCTAACGCTGGCTAGCCAGTATTGTTGTCTTGTCTTTTTAACAATGGCTGAAGAAAACCATCACTGAAGGGGCCTGTAGGTTCTTGTTCTGTTTGTGTCGTACGTTATTGTGGATGAAGAGGCGGATCCTCTCCGGCGGGTAGCTGAGCGTCGTCAGTCGGTTCAAGAACTCCTCCATGAAGGGAGTGGCGTGTTCGATAAACACGGCGATGTACACCAGCGGCAGCTCCTCGTCCTACACACACACACACACACACACACACACACACACACACACACACACACACACACACACACACACACACACACACACACACACACACACACACACACACACACACACACACTTAAAACAGTGAAATGAAACAGGAGTTTATCTTTGAGATATGAGGCGAGTGAGCGTACAGGAGCATCGTTGAAGAACAGCAGGTCGTCATCACAGATCCCACAGCCGTTTTCAAAGGTCCACGCCGTGGGGACGTAGTTCCCCAGGTAGTTCAGCTGCAGCTGCAGAGACACACAGAGAGACACACACAGAGACACACACACAGAGACACACACAGAGACACACAGAGAGACACACAGAGACACACACACACACACAGAGAGACACACAGAGAGACACACACAGAGACACACAGAGACACAGGGAGAGACACAGGGAGAGACACACAGAGAGACACACAGAGACACACAGAGAGACACACAGAGAGACACACACAGAGACACACACAGAGACACACACAGAGACACACACAGAGACACAGAGAGACACAGAGAGAGACAGAGAGAGACACAGAGAGAGACACAGAGAGAGACACAGAGACACACAGTGACACACAGAGAGACACACAGAGACACAGAGACACACAGAGAGACACAGAGAGACACAGAGAGACACACACAGAGACACAGAGAGAGACACAGAGAGACACACAGAGACACACCTGTCAGAGAGGCTCAGCTATTTCTTTACAGCAGACATCAGGGTGTTGGGGTGACTGGGCCGTCACATGGTGCTGGTGGAGGGCTGCGATTGGTCGCTTACCTTGGTGGGGCCGTTGCCATGGATGATAACAGGAAGTGTGTCGTAGGCAACGTTCCTCGCTCTGACCTTTGCCCTCTCAAACTTCAAGACCACCTCATCTGACAGACAGAGACATTCACATCTCACACACAGTGGAAACAGCAGCGTGTGTGTGTTATTGTGTGTTATTGTGTGTTATTGTGTGTGTGTGTGTGTGTGTGTGTGTGTGTGTGTGTGTGTGTCTCACCAACAGCTCCGTTCAGATTTTGGAAGATTCGGGAGCGATGGTCGAGAGTCATGTTGAACTTGGCCTGAGGAGACGAGTCACATCATCATCATCATCATCATCATCATCCTCCTCCTCAGTGTGTGTACTAATCAATAACTGATAATGGATTAGTGTGTACTAATCAATAAGTAATAATGGCTGCGTACCCTCTGAGTCTTGTCCAGGTAGATTTTGGTGTAGAACAGCTGGTCATCATCGTTGTCTTTGTACTTCCACTGCTGGACGATGGTACTGAGGTCTGAGGCGAAGCCGATGAACCCTGAACACACATTATTATTATTATTATTATTATTATTATTATCATCATTATTATTATTATTATTATTATTATCATTATTATTATTATTATTATTATTATTATCATTATCATTATCATTATTATTATTATCATTATTATTATTATCATTATTATTATCATTATTATTATTATTATCATCATCATTATCATTATTATTATCATTATTATCATCATTATTATCATTATTATTATTATCAGTATTATTATTATTATCATTATTATTATTATCAGTATTATCATTATCATTATTATGATCATTATTATTAATTATTATTATTATCATCATCATTATTATCATTATTATTATCATTATTATTATTATCATTATTATTATTATCATTATTATCATTATTATTATATCATTATCATTATTATTATCATTATTATTATTATTATTATCATCATCATTATTATCATTATATTAATTATCATTATTATCATTATTATCATTATTATTATTATCATTATTATCATTATTATTATTATCATCATTATTATTATTATCATTATCATTATTATTATTATTATTATTATTATCATTATTATTATTATTATTATTATTATTATTATTATTATTATGTACAAATTAGGGTTGTCAACTTTAACGCAAATTCTTCTTTAACGGCACTAATTTCTTGCATTAACGCAACTCGCGTTAACATCTGTGTTCATTCTCTGTAGACAGAGCTTGTCTCCATGGATACCAACAACATGTCCTCACATCAACCATGGAAGAAATAACCTCTGTAGCTGCTCTGTTCATGTTGGTGAAGTCTCAGATATGCCAGAAAAAAACCAAACGCCGTCGTGTCTGGGTTCATGACATCACCCGGCGGCGAGCTGTATTCACATCCAGTGACATCACACTGACTGTATCTAGCAGCCACACGTCTCTACTGGACGTACGAACCCAAAGTAATAACAGATTTAATATCAATAACCAGATCAACATGATGCTGAAACAACGACATCATGATGCCGATCAGTAGAACGTCTGGATGCATGCTTCGTCAGGTCCGTTACCATGACGACAAGCAGACGGCTGTTAAAACGCTTGTTTTGTGAATGGAGTCTGGTGGGATCAGAGCAGGCTACGCTAACAGCTGCTCCATCAACACTCAACATGACGTCATCTAGAGACGTTGTTGTGTCTCTGAGATGTCTGAGCGTCCTTGAACACCTGGATCACTCTCTAAGTTTTCATCATGTGACACCCGTCTTACCTCCTGAGTTGAGGTAGCGTTTCCCAGAATGCACCTCAGGGTATCTGGAGGCCAGCCTCTGGTCGGGCCAGCAGAAGCCCTCGGCTGAGAAAACCACTCTGTGACCCAGACGGGAGAACTTGGACAGCAGCTCCTCCGGACCGGACGCAAAGATCACGTCATAACTACACAGACAGACACAGACAGAGACAGGTGAGGCTTTCACAATAAAAGCTTCTGACATAAAACCAACACGTCTGTCATGAAACGGCTCCGACCTCCAGATGATCACAACCTGATGTGTTGAAGTTCGTTACCGTGCTCGTTTTTCTACAGTACCACGGGCACTCGAGGCTTAAATACACTAAACTAAATCAATAAATGTGTTTCTGTTTCTGTTTTATCCAAACAACAACTGTTACACTCAACCAAGGGGGAAAACCTTTCTGAGAAATTTAAAGATTAGATAAATAAATAGGTTTGGGGAAATAAACAAAGGGTGAAATGCTCAGGGGAAATCATGCATAAATAAATAAATGAATAAATAAATAAATGCTTAAACACAGAAATAAATACATACATTTAAAAATATATATAAAATAAATGCAAAAATAAATAAATAAATGCTTAAACACCTAAATAAATAAATACATACATTTAAAAATAAATATAAAATTAATAAAGAAAATGCAAAAATAGATAAATAAATGCTTAAACACATAAATAAATAAATACATACATTTAAAAATGAATAAAAAATGAATGCAAAAATAAATAAATAAATGCTTAAACACATACTGTGCATAAACACAGACATTTAAAAATTTAAAATAAAAATAAATAAATAAAAGTAGAAAAGAGTTCATAAATAAGTGAATTAATACAAAGGTAAATAAATAAAAAAGCAAATTAAAACAGAAATATACATTTATGTCACATTTAATTAATGGCTATATTTATTTTGAATATTACGTTAGCTAATTTTAATGGCATATTTATTTATCATATATTTGATTTTGGCAGGTTCTGTCCTCCATAGCTTGTACCATTTAGTTATCAGCCCAACAGCTATGGTCTCCACTAACCAAACCTTTGTTCTCATGTGTAAGTAGGACAGGTGAGGACAGGTGAGTCAGATTTCACATTGAAGACACAACAAAGGAAGAACAGAGTGAACAATGAGAATAAAGAGAAGAGGAAAAACTAGGTCAGGCGTTATATCACACACACACACACACACACACAGAGGTGGATGTTACCTGTCCACGAACATGACGACCATGTCCTTGTTGTCAGAGTGTTTGAGCAGCTCCCTCTTCAACCATCTGACCTTCTGACCTCCACCCACCGTCCGAGCCACATCACCCCCCTTCCACTCCTCCCCCAGACCCAGCACCTGCAAACACCATCATCATCATCATCATCATCACCATCACCATCACCAATACCATCATCATCATCCATAATGTATATGTGTGTGTGTGTGTGTGTGTGTGTGTGTGTGTGTGTGTGTGTGTGTTACCTTCACAGTGTAGTTGAACTCTCTGGCCGTCCTCATGAAGCGGTTGAAGCCGTCAGTCTCCTCCGTTGCCGCGGTGATCACCAACAGGTTATCTACACACGGTGACGACATCAGCAGTCCATTACAATAGCTCAATATTTTAATATTTAAAAGTACAATATTAATGTCGTGGAGTAGAGGTATGAAGTAGCAGAACATGGAAACACTCAAGTAAAGTACAAGTATCTGGAGTTTGTACTTAAAGGGCGGGTCCACCAGCGGTCTTTTTTGCCCACTCACAATATCAGTTTAAGTGTTCGTTATATTTAGAATACTTCTGATCTTAACTAACGTGGCAGACATTTAACACACAATGATGATGTGATAAGATCATATTGAGAGGAATATTTTTCAGACATTTTCCACATACTTTACTAATATTTTAAGACATTTTTCAGATATTTCTCAAATATTTTTTGGACAGTTTTCACAAATTTGTTTGAAAATTATTAGTAAATATCTGAAAAAAATACAGATATTTTACACATATTTTTTTAAACATTTCTCAAATATTTTTATGACAATTTCCACAATTTTTTCAGATATTTTACACATATTATCACATATTTTTATGACAATTATCACAATTTCTGTCACATATTTTACTAATAATTTTCAGACATTTTACCTTTTTTTAAAAAGATATTTTCACAATTTTTGTATATTTTTTATAATTCAGACATTTTTCAGATATTTCTCAAATATTTTTCCGACAGTTTTCACAAATTTGTTCGTATTTTTTTTTTACAAGTTTTTTCAGATATTTACTAATAATAACATTTTTCAGGTATTTTATACATTTCTTTTTTTTGGACATTTCTCCCATATTTTCAGACATTTACCAAATTTTTTTCAGATATTTTTCACATATGTCTGAATGGTGTGTCATGGTTTTAGCTTGTAGAAAAGTCTTCTTTACTAATAGATGTTATTTAGTTTAGTAGATGGAAAATCTGTGAGGTGACTTTCTGATCTGAACTAATGTGGCGTCCACAGCAGTACATTGCTTAGCTTCCTCCCTCTCATCTTCCTCCTCCTCCTCCTCCTCTCTCTCCCTCCCTCCCTCCCTCCCTCCCTCCCTCCAGGCTTTCGAGGAATTTGGTGAGAATGAAATTCCTGAGAAAAACCTCGGGGAGGTGAAGACCAGGAGGCGGAGGACGGGGGAGGAGTGTTTGGTGACAGAGGGCTCCCTGTCCTCCCTGTCCTCCCTGTCCTCCCTGTCCTCCCTGTCCTCCCTGTCCTCCTTCAGTCTGTTTAAACCTGATAGTGGACGACAGCAGACGGACCAACACTAATAATCTCTGGAAGAATCTATGATCACATTCTGTATGTGAACCACAGAAAATAATTCAACTGATGACTGATCACAGAAGAAGACTCTTATCAAACGTATTGATCCACACACATGCAGACATTTGACACACGACGATGATGTGATAAGATCATATTAAATCTGAGGATCAATAATACTGAATTATTGGCCACATGGTTGGATGATATCTCTACACAGACTTCAGTTGAACAGTTAGTAATGTGCTGCCATAAAGCTTAATAGTGTCCAGTCAGATGGCTGAGAGGAATAATTTTCAGACATTTTCCATTAATAATTTTCACATATTTTACTAATAATTTTCACATATTTTTCAGACGTTTCCCACATGTTTTTAGGCATTTTTCACATAATTCCCGGATATTTTTCTCTATTTTCTACTAATAATTCAGCCTTTTTTATGGATATTTTACAAAAAAATTTCAGACATATTTTCGGATATTTTGCACATTTGTTTCAAGTTATTTCTCAAACATTTTTCAACATTTTTCTGATATTTTTTAGACATTTTTCACATTTTCTTCAGATATTAACTAATCATTTTTGGACATTTTTCAAATATTTTATATTTTTAGACATTTCCCACATATATTCCAGACATTTTCACAATTTCTTTTTTTTCACATATTTAATAATTTTCAGACATTTCTTCGGATATTTTTCACTATTTTTTTCACATTGTTTACTAATAATTTTCAGACCTCTTATCGGATATTTTTCACATCCGTCTGAATGGTGTGTCATGGTTTTAGCCTGTAGAAAAGTCCTCTTTACTATTAGATGATATTTAGTTTCGTAGATGGAGAACAAAACGATGTCCAACCAGACAAAGAGACGTCGATCCCTCTGAGCACAGGCTGAACCAGAACCGAAGAAACCAGCAGTTACTGGTGAAAGAAACTGGAAGCTGAGCGTCAACATGTAATCACGTATCTTTAAAGATTATATATATATATTTATTTATAGATCATATAGATATTTATATATAGATCATATAGATATTTATTTATAGATTATATATTTATTTATAGATTATATATATATTTATTCATAGATTATATATATTTATTTATAGATTATATATATTTATTTATAGATTATATAGATATTTATTCATAGATTATATAGATATTTATTTATAGATTATATAGATATTTATTCATAGCTTATATATATATTTATTCATAGATTATATAGATATTTATTTATAGATTATATAGATATTTATTCATAGATTATATATATTTATTCATAGATTATATAGATATTTATTTATAGATTATATAGATATTTATTTAAAATTATATAGATATTTATTTATAGATTATATAGATATTTATTCATAGATTATATATTTATTCATAGATTATATAGATATTTATTTATAGATTATATAGATATTTATTTATAGATTATATAGATATTTATTTATAGATTATATAGATATTTATTCATAGATTATATAGATAGTTATTTACAGCTATACATAATGTGACGTATCAGACACCAGAACTAAACTATTTAGAGCTTCTGCTCTAAGGTTAAAGAACAAACCCCCGACAACACACACACACACTCAGCTGTCCAAACACACACACACACAGTATGTAAAAGTACACACTCATCATGACTCGGCTCCATAAAGTCTCTGTTGTACTAACAGGAAATGGAAACTCGGTGTGTTTCTACATATTTCACATATTTTTTTTGGTTTAAATCAAATAAACTTACAACATTAATAATAATCTGAGACTTTATTGTTGTAATTTTTAGTCTTGTAAAATTCTATTTATTGTTGTCTGATTGTGTTTTTTACTGTTTAGTCTGAGCTGTTTGAATGTTGCTCTGTTATAAATAATGTTGGTTGAACGTGGGCAGTGATTCAGAAGTCTGGAAGGTTCCTTCAGACGACTTCACAGACCACGACACTACACTCTTCAGATACTTTACACATATATTTATTTTAGACATTTCTCACATATATTTCTGACATTTTGTTCATATATTTATTTTTGTTTTCGGACATTCTGATATGTTTCACTATTTTCTCACATTTTATTATTGTTATTATAATTATTATTATTATTATTAGAGGTAATTTTACTCATTTTATATCAGCTATTGTCAGGTGGCTTAATTTACTTTATAACATTGTGTTTTATATATCTCATGTCTAAAACTGTCAGGTAATGTTAGTGGAGTAAAAATACACAACAATACCTAAACACATGATTTATCTGTAAACTTCACTGGGACATTTTTCAAATATTTTTCGGATTTTTTCACGTTTTTTATTAATCATTATTCTATATTTTTTTCACACATTTTACTAATAATTTTCTGATATTTTACACATATATTGTGGACATTTTTCCATATATTTTTCAGACATTTTCCTACATATTCTTTGGATAATTTTCCACATGACTTTCTAATTTTCTACTAATAATTCAATGTTCTTTTTCACACATTTTACTAATAATTTTCGGATAATTTTCAGATATTTTCCCACATATTTGTCGGATAATTTTAAAATTTGTTATTATTTTTTTCACACATTTTACTAATATTTTTCATACATTTTGTTTTATATATCTCATCTGTCTAAAGCTGTCAGGTAATATTAGCGGAGTTAAAGGATAGTGTTTACCTCTGTATGTATCTGATGTAGTGAAGCATAAAGGAAACCTCTAAAGTGAAGCCCAGTGTGGGACTGATGTCTCCATGTTTGTAGTTTAAACACTAGTCAGCCTCAGCTCAGTTAAGAGTTTGGGAAGTTGGAGGAGTTTAATGGTTTCCTCACCAGCTGAAACACACAGATTAATACTACTTCATAAACTAACAGTTAATAGTTTATAAAGTATTAACTGTTAATAATACTTTATAAGCTGTAAATGTGAATAACAGTTAGTTTAGCTTAGCTTAGCTTAGCTTAGCTTAGCTGAGCTGAGCTAGCCTCCAGAGAGCCAGAGAGCAGAGCGGGTGTTGCTGGTGCTGCTGGCCGGACAGGGAGCCTGCAGGGCGGCCTTACCTGGAGAGAGCCTCCGCTGTTCGGCCGACAAGAAGCTGTAGAAGAAGTTGAGAGCCAGCAGGCAGAGCAGGCCACCGGAAGACATGATGCTGCGTGTTAACGGCTCCGTTCAGGCTTCAGACTTCTCCGTTACTGCTAACCGTTACCGTCTCCGTTCAGACTGCTCTCCGGTAGTGCTAACCGTTACCGTTACCGTCTCCGTTCAGACTGCTCTCCGTTACAGTCTCTCCATCTGAAGCGGCTCTCCTCACATCTCGCGTCAACGTCTCGCGATAGAAAAACGATGTCAACAGAAGCCATGAAAAAAAAAAAAACCTCTTTTCGAGTGTCAGCCAATGACAATCACCAGAGCGATGATTGACGGGTTGAGTCAGCGAATCAGCGCGCCGGAGCGGCTCCACGCCAGCCAATCAGAGACGGACAAATGGAAACGAGAGGCCTGAGATTTCATCTCTGTGGCCTCCAGCTGCAGAAAGTTCAGGAAAAGTGAAGAAAGTGAATCTTTGCCACGTCCAATGAATTCCTGACAGAGAGAGAGAGGGAGGGGGAGAGAAGGAGAGAGAGCGGGGCTGATTAACAGTATAATATATATATATATATATATATATATATACACACAAAACAAAATGATTGTTAGTTGTATTACTATTATCTGACCCAATATTTTGATTGAATTTTAAAATAACACACAGAAATAATACCCAGGTACTAATAATTAATACTTAAATAAATGCAAAACAAAATTAAAAAAGTAACGAAAATAAAAAAAACGATTTATATATATATATATATATATTTATACACACCAAAAATTATTGTTAGTTTTATTACTATTATCTTCCCTAATACCTAATATGTATATATGATCTATCCCTAAGAATAATGTAAAATATAATATAGGTTATTATTATTAGTAATCATTAGAATACTATAAAATATGATAAAGCTTATTATTATTAGTAATCATTAGAATACTATAAAATATGATAAAGCTTATTATTATTAGTAATCATTAGAATATTATACTATATAATATAGGTTATTATTATTAGTAATCATTAGAATACTATAAAATATAATATAGGTTATTATTATTAGTAATCATTAGAATACTATAAAATATGATAAAGCTTATTATTATTAGTAATCATTAGAATACTATAAAATATGATAAAACTTATTATTATTAGTAATCATTAGAATATTATACTATATAATATAGGTTATTATTATTAGTAATCATTAGAATACTATAAAATATAATATAGGTTATTATTATTAGTAATCATTAGAATACTATAAAATATGATAAAGCTTATTATTATTAGTAATCATTAGAATACTATAAAATATGATAAAGCTTATTATTATTAGTAATCATTAGAATATTATACTATATAATATAGGTTATTATTATTAGTAATCATTAGAATACTATAAAATATAATATAGGTTATTATTATTAGTAATCATTAGAATACTATAAAATATGATAAAGCTTATTATTATTAGTAATCATTAGAATACTATAAAATATGATAAAACTTATTATTATTAGTAATCATTAGAATATTATACTATATAATATAGGTTATTATTATTAGCAATCATTAGAATACTATAAAATATAATATAGGTTATTATTATTAGTAATCATTAGAATACTATAAAATATGATAAAGCTTATTATTATTAGTAATCATTAGAATACTATAAAATATGATAAAGCTTATTATTATTAGTAATCATTAGAATATTATACTATATAATATAGGTTATTATTATTAGTAATCATTAGAATACTATAAAATATAATATAGGTTATTATTATTAGTAATCATTAGAATACTATAAAATATAATATAGGTTATTATTATTAGTAATCATTAGAATACTATAAAATATGATAAAGCTTATTATTATTAGTAATCATTAGAATACTATAAAATATGATAAAACTTATTATTATTAGTAATCATTAGAATATTATACTATATAATATAGGTTATTATTATTAGTAATCATTAGAATACTATAAAATATAATATAGGTTATTATTATTAGTAATCATTAGAATACTATAAAATATGATAAAGCTTATTATTATTAGTAATCATTAGAATACTATAAAATATGATAAAGCTTATTATTATTAGTAATCATTAGAATATTATACTATATAATATAGGTTATTATTATTAGTAATCATTAGAATACTATAAAATATAATATAGGTTATTATTATTAGTAATCATTAGAATACTATAAAATATGATAAAGCTTATTATTATTAGTAATCATTAGAATACTATAAAATATGATAAAGCTTATTATTATTAGTAATCATTAGAATATTATACTATATAATATAGGTTATTATTATTAGTAATCATTTGAATACTATAAAATATGATATAGGTTATTATTATTAGTAATCATTAGAATACTATACAATATAATATAGATTATTATTAGTAGTAATCATTAGAATACTATACAATATAATATAGATTATTATTAGTAGTAATCATTAGAATACTATACAATGTAATATAGATTATTATTAGTAGTAATCATTAGAATACTATACAATATAATATAGATTATTATTAGTAGTAATCATTAGAATACTATACAATGTAATATAGATTATTTTGCACAATAAGGACTTTTACTTCTGGTACTTTAAGAATATTTTGATGATAATACTTTAACTGAAGTAATATTTTGTATGAATATGAGGTGTCAACTGCATCACCACAGAAGATACAACAATGACTTTTACATGTAATTCAGTATTTCTACTCTGTGGTATTAGTACTTTAACTGAAGTCAAATATCTGAGTACTTCCTCCACCACTGATGATATTCTACGCACTATGCATACATGTATATAATGTATTCTCTTATTCTTATATTGTATTTTTTAATAAGCACATAGAATATATAAATGTAACATTCCATTATTCTGCAAAATATTCAGAGTGAACTATTTATTTTATTATTTCATTTAGAAACATTTTTAAAAGCAGATTTATGTATTTGTGGAACCATGAAGGATAATAACAGTAAATATAATTTATTATTAAAAATAAAATCAATCTTTCTCTACATTATAAAGTATATGATGACGTCTAAAATCAAGTTTTGAATCATTTAATTTGAATAGGCTTCGCTGTGTGACGTCAGCAGCCCCGCCCCTTGTCGTCCGTTGCCATAGTAACGCGACAACGCCGCGGAGAAGTGACTGTGACTGCGGGAGATCCGTCCGGTGTAAATACGGTACTAAACCGGGTTGTTACCGCGTTATTACCGGTTTAAATACAGAGATTAAACCGGGTTATTACCGGTTTAAATACAGAGATTAACCCGTGTTATTACCGGTGTAAACACAGAGATTAACCCGTGTTATTACCGGTGTAAACACAGAGATTAACCCGTGTTATTACCGGTGTAAACACAGAGATTAACCAGGGTTATTACCGGGACTTGACTCATGAGACCTCGGTACTTCACCCCCTCTGAGGTGGCTGCTCACAACACCGCAGCCGACCTGTGGGTCTCCTTCCTGAACAGAGTGTTTGACCTCACCCCGCTGATGAACCAGCACCAAGGTAGAGCACCTTTATACTACTATATACTACTATATATACTATATACTACTATACTACTAATATATATATACTAGTATATATATATATCTATATATATATATATATACTATATATATATAGATATACCCGCTGATGAACCAGCACCAAGGTAGAGCACCTTTATACTACTATATACTACTATATATACTATATACTACTATACTACTAATATATATATACTAGTATATATATATATATCTATATATATATATATACTATATATATATAGATATACCCGCTGATGAACCAGCACCAAGGTAGAGCACCTTTATACTACTATATACTACTATATATACTATATACTACTATACTACTAATATATATATACTAGTATATATATATATCTATATATATATATATACTATATATATATAGATATACCCGCTGATGAACCAGCACCAAGGTAGAGCACCTTTATACTACTATATACTACTATATATACTATATACTACTATACTACTAATATATATATACTAGTATATATATATATCTATATATATATATATATACTATATATATATAGATATACCCGCTGATGAACCAGCACCAAGGTAGAGCACCTTTATACTACTATATACTACTATATATACTATATACTACTATACTACTAATATATATATACTAGTATATATATATATATATATATATAGATATACCCGCTGATGAACCAGCACCAAGGTAGAGCACCTTTATACTACTATATACTACTATATATACTATATACTACTATACTACTAATATATATATACTAGTATATATATATCTATATATATATATACTATATATATATATAGATATACCCGCTGATGAACCAGCACCAAGGTAGAGCACCTTTATACTACTATATACTACTATATATACTATATACTACTATACTACTAATATATATACATCTATACTACTATATATATATAGATATACCCGCTGATGAACCAGCACCATGGTGAGCACCTATAGCATATATATACTACTATATATATATATTATATATATAGTAGTATATACATATATGTATATACATATATATATATACACTACTATATATAGTAGTATATACATACATATATGTGTATATACTACTATATATAGTATATATATATGAATATATATATACTATATATATGTATATACATATAAACTGGAAAAACAAAGTTGGTAAACTTGTGTTTGGTGGATTATCTCTCTGTTGGTCCAATGCTAATGGTCATTGTATTGTACATGGTGAAAGCCTGTTTATTGACCTTCACAATGATGTCACTCTTGTTGGATCATGTATTTGTGGGATGAGCAGCACAGCTGATGATGTGGGGAGCCCGGTGCCGATGGTAAACAGTGTATTCTCCTGTTGGTGTTGACTCTTGTTGTGAGTTGTTTGGTGGATGATTGAACTCTCTATCAGTAACAAGGAACAAACAAGACATATTGATTGATTGAATCCACCGTCAGGAGCCTCAGTAGCGGTGGAAGATCCATACGCAGCCACAACAGCCTGGCACCTCCTCCTCATGCTGGTCACCAACCTGGTCACACGTTGCTGTGGGATGGCGTTCCATTCCTCAACCAGGATTGGCTGCAGGTCAGCCAGCGTGGTTGTGTTGGTCACTCTAACACGTACAGCACGCCCAAGCTGATCCTACATGTTGAGTTGGGTTGAGGTGTGGACTCTTGGAGGCCGGTCCATTCTCTCTGCTCCCACATTGTGGAGGTAGTCTGTGATAACCCTGGCTCTGTGGGGGGGGCGTTGTTTCTTGGAGGATGAAGTTAGGTCCCAGATTGTGGAGATATGGGATCACCACTGGCTGCAGAATCTCATCCTGATATCTCCCTGCATTGAGATGGCCTTCAATGATGACAAGCCTTGTTTTACCAGTGAGGGAGATGCCCCCCCCCCCACACCATGACACTGCCCCCACCAGAAGCTGTTACTCCATCGGTTCAACAATCAGCATAGCGTTCTCCACGTCGTCTCCAGACTTTGACCTGCCGTCCAACTTTAGCAGACAGAACCTGGACTCATCACTGAACATGACATTCCCCCACATGTTCAGGTTCCATTGTCTGTGTTGGAGACACCAGCGCCAACGGGCCTGACGGTGAAGGGCAGTCATTGCAGGCTTCCTGGTAGCCTCATGAGAATACACTGTTTACCATCGGCAGAGCATTTTGGAACATTGTTCTACGGCGCTCCCCACATCATCAGCTGTGCTGCTCATCCCACAAATACATGATCCAACAAGAGTGACATCATTGTGAAGGTAAATAAACAGGCTTTCACCATGTAGAATACAATGACCATTAGCATTGATACAACAGAGAAATAATCCACCAAACACAAGTTTACTAACTTTGTTTTTCCAGTATATATATATATATATATACATATATATATATATGTATATAAGTATATATATACAAATATATACTAATATATATATATTAGTATATATATATATATATACTAATATATATATATATAAGTATATATATATATACATATATATACTAATATTTGTATATATATATATTAGTATATATATATATAGCTAACAGTTAATGCAAACTAACCTTTTACCGGTCGCTAACAGCTAATGCTAACTAGCTCTGACCAGCTGTTATACAGTGTTTGTCTCTGTTCTGTGTTACAAGAGCTGTCAATCAGTTTGGGGTTGATCCAATCAGATGTTGTGGTTTGAGTGATGGTGGGCGGGGCTTATGATGTATAGGTACTGTCTGTCTGCAGGTGACGCTCTGCTGCTGCCCATCATGGAGTGTGCAGGAAAGGACATCAGCTGCTGGTTCGACCCGCAAACCAAGGACGTGAGCGCTGACGGACCCTGAACACATTCTCCATTCTCCAACCAATGAGCTGTCGGCGTTGGCTCACCTGTACGTGTCTGTCCTCTATCCTCAGGTGCTGAAGTACGTCGATCCTCTGACTAACTGTGTGAGGTACTACACCCCCAGGGGGCGCTTCGTTCACGTCCCCCCTGCCGGCCCTCGCTCCGACTGGGCCAGTGACATCGGCGAGCCCTGGTGGAGGGACAACCGCTACCAGGTGGGACTGCTGTCCGCCAAGACCAGGTGGATACGAGTCATCAACACGCTGACGTCACAGGAGCGGCGGCTGCAGGTGATTCCTGGTTTAAGGTGCGGCTCAGCGTGCGTGACTCCGTGATCTTTAGCACCATGTCGTTGTTGTTGTTCCTCAGGTGTGTTCAGAGGAGACGCTGGCGGACATCCTCCAGCGCTACCTGAACTACAACGCTCACGCCAACAGCTACACCTGGAAACACAGCGGAGTGAAACTGAACATGAGCTGGACGCTCAGCGAGAACAACGTCCTGGACGACGACCGGCAGCTGCAGCAGCTGAGACTGGACCGAGACCTCTTCACCCCCGCCATCCTCCTCCACTTCAACGATGACCTCACCGAGGCCTGACCTCTGACCTCACCGAGGGCTGACCTCTGACCTCACCAAGCACCCCCCTCATGATACAACCAGCACAGTAAACATTGGACGCTCATTTATTCTGTTCATCTCTCAAGTCTCAAATTATTAGTTAGTCAGGATTTTGACTTTAATTTCAGCTCTTAACAGCTGCTAACATCTAACGTTAACTAACTCTTACCGGCTGCTAACATCTAACGTTAACTAACTCTTACCGGCTGCTAACATCTAACGTTAACTAACTCTTACCGGCTGCTAACAGCTAACGTTAACTAACTCTTACCGGCTGCTAACATCTAACGTTAACTAACTCTTACCGGCTGCTAACAGCTAACGTTAACTAACTCTTACCGGCTGCTAACAGCTAACGTTAACTAACTCTTACCGGCTGCTAACAGCTAACGTTAACTAACTCTTACCGGCTGCTAACAGCTAACGTTAACTAACTCTTACCGGCTGCTAACAGCTAACGTTAACTAACTCTTACCGGCTGCTAACAGCTAACGTTAACTAACTCTTACCGGCTGCTAACATCTAACGTTAACTAACTCTTACCGGCTGCTAACAGCTAACGTTAACTAACTCTTACCGGCTGCTAACAGCTAACGTTAACTAACTCTTACCGGCTGCTAACAGCTAACGTTAACTAGCTCTTACCGGCTGCTAACAGCTAACGTTAACTAGCTCTTACCGGCTGCTAACAGCTAACGTTAACTAACTCTTACCGGCTGCTAACAGCTAACGTTAACTAGCTCTTACAGGCTGCTAACAGCTAACGTTAACTAGCTCTTACCGGCTGCTAACATCTAACGTTAACTAGCTCTTACCGGCTGCTAACAGCTAACGTTAACTAACTCTTACCGGCTGCTAACAGCTAACGTTAACTAACTCTTACCGGCTGCTAACATCTAACGTTAACTAACTCTTACCGGCTGTTAACAGCTAACGTTAACTAACTCTTACCGGCTGCTAACAGCTAACGTTAACTAACTCTTACCGGCTGCTAACAGCTAACGTTAACTAACTCTTACCGGCTGCTAACAGCTAACGTTAACTAACTCTTACCGGCTGCTAACATCTAAAGTTAACTAACTCTTACCGGCTGCTAACAGCTAACGTTAACTAGCTCTTACCGGCTGCTAACAGCTAACGTTAACTAACTCTTAACAGCTGCTAACAGCTAACGTTAACTAACTCTTACCGGCTGCTAACAGCTAACGTTAACTAGCTCTTACCGGCTGCTAACATCTAACGTTAACTAGCTCTTACCGGCTGCTAACATCTAACGTTAACTAGCTCTTACCGGCTGCTAACAGCTAACGTTAACTAACTCTTAACAGCTGCTAACAGCTAACGTTAACTAACTCTTACCGGCTGCTAACAGCTAACGTTAACTAGCTCTTACCGGCTGCTAACAGCTAACGTTAACTAACTCTTACCGGCTGCTAACAGCTAACGTTAACTAGCTCTTACCGGCTGCTAACAGCTAACGTTAACTAGCTCTTACCGGCTGCTAACAGCTAACGTTAACTAACTCTTACCGGCTGCTAACAGCTAACGTTAACTAGCTCTTACAGGCTGCTAACAGCTAACGTTAACTAGCTCTTACCGGCTGCTAACATCTAACGTTAACTAGCTCTTACCGGCTGCTAACAGCTAACGTTAACTAACTCTTACCGGCTGCTAACAGCTAACGTTAACTAACTCTTACCGGCTGCTAACATCTAACGTTAACTAACTCTTACCGGCTGTTAACAGCTAACGTTAACTAACTCTTACCGGCTGCTAACAGCTAACGTTAACTAACTCTTACCGGCTGCTAACAGCTAACGTTAACTAACTCTTACCGGCTGCTAACAGCTAACGTTAACTAACTCTTACCGGCTGCTAACATCTAACGTTAACTAACTCTTACCGGCTGCTAACAGCTAACGTTAACTAGCTCTTACCGGCTGCTAACAGCTAACGTTAACTAACTCTTAACAGCTGCTAACAGCTAACGTTAACTAACTCTTACCGGCTGCTAACAGCTAACGTTAACTAGCTCTTACCGGCTGCTAACATCTAACGTTAACTAGCTCTTACCGGCTGCTAACATCTAACGTTAACTAGCTCTTACCGGCTGCTAACAGCTAACGTTAACTAACTCTTAACAGCTGCTAACAGCTAACGTTAACTAACTCTTACCGGCTGCTAACAGCTAACGTTAACTAGCTCTTACCGGCTGCTAACATCTAACGTTAACTAACTCTTACCGGCTGCTAACAGCTAACGTTAACTAGCTCTTACCGGCTGCTAACATCTAACGTTAACTAGCTCTTACCGGCTGCTAACAGCTAACGTTAACTAACTCTTAACAGCTGCTAACAGCTAACGTTAACTAACTCTTACCGGCTGCTAACAGCTAACGTTAACTAGCTCTTACCGGCTGCTAACATCTAACGTTAACTAGCTCTTACCGGCTGCTAACAGCTAACGTTAACTAACTCTTAACAGCTGCTAACAGCTAACGTTAACTAACTCTTACCGGCTGCTAACAGCTAACGTTAACTAGCTCTTACCGGCTGCTAACATCTAACGTTAACTAGCTCTTACCGGCTGCTAACAGCTAACGTTAACTAACTCTTAACAGCTGCTAACAGCTAACGTTAACTAACTCTTACCGGCTGCTAACAGCTAACGTTAACTAGCTCTTACCGGCTGCTAACATCTAACGTTAACTAGCTCTTACCGGCTGCTAACAGCTAACGTTAACTAACTCTTACCGGCTGCTAACATCTAACGTTAACTAGCTCTTACCGGCTGTTAACAGCTAACGTTAACTAACTCTTACCGACTGCTAACAGCTAACGTTAACTAACTCTTACCGGCTGCTAACATCTAACGTTAACTAGCTCTTACCGGCTGCTAACAGCTAACGTTAACTAACTCTTACCGGCTGCTAACAGCTAACGTTAACTAACTCTTACCAGCTGCTAACATCTAACGTTAACTAGCTCTTACCGGTTGCTAACAGCTAACGTTAACTAACTCTTACCGGCTGCTAACATCTAACGTTAACTAACTCTTACCGGCTGCTAACAGCTAACGTTAACTAGCTCTTACCGGCTGCTAACAGCTAACGTTAACTAGCTCTTACCGGCTGCTAACAGCTAACGTTAACTAACTCTTAACAGCTGCTAACAGCTAACGTTAACTAACTCTTACCGGCTGCTAACAGCTAACGTTAACTAGCTCTTACCGGCTGCTAACATCTAACGTTAACTAGCTCTTACCGGCTGCTAACAGCTAACGTTAACTAACTCTTAACAGCTGCTAACAGCTAACGTTAACTAACTCTTACCGGCTGCTAACAGCTAACGTTAACTAGCTCTTACCGGCTGCTAACATCTAACGTTAACTAGCTCTTACCGGCTGCTAACAGCTAACGTTAACTAACTCTTAACAGCTGCTAACAGCTAACGTTAACTAACTCTTACCGGCTGCTAACAGCTAACGTTAACTAGCTCTTACCGGCTGCTAACATCTAACGTTAACTAGCTCTTACCGGCTGCTAACAGCTAACGTTAACTAACTCTTACCGGCTGCTAACATCTAACGTTAACTAGCTCTTACCGGCTGTTAACAGCTAACGTTAACTAACTCTTACCGACTGCTAACAGCTAACGTTAACTAACTCTTACCGGCTGCTAACATCTAACGTTAACTAGCTCTTACCGGCTGCTAACAGCTAACGTTAACTAACTCTTACCGGCTGCTAACAGCTAACGTTAACTAACTCTTACCAGCTGCTAACATCTAACGTTAACTAGCTCTTACCGGTTGCTAACAGCTAACGTTAACTAACTCTTACCGGCTGCTAACATCTAACGTTAACTAACTCTTACCGGCTGCTAACAGCTAACGTTAACTAGCTCTTACCGGCTGCTAACATCTAACGTTAACTAGCTCTTACCGGCTGCTAACAGCTAACGTTAACTAGCTCTTACCGGCTGCTAACATCTAACGTTAACTAGCTCTTACCGGCTGCTAACAGCTAACGTTAACTAACTCTTACCGGCTGCTAACATCTAACGTTAACTAGCTCTTACCGGCTGCTAACAGCTAACGTTAACTAGCTCTTACCGGCTGCTAACAGCTAACGTTAACTAACTCTTACCGGCTGCTAACAGCTAACGTTAACTAGCTCTTACCGGCTGCTAACATCTAACGTTAACTAGCTCTTACCGGCTGCTAACAGCTAACGTTAACTAGCTCTTACCGGCTGCTAACAGCTAACGTTAACTAGCTCTTACCAGCTGCTAACAGCTAACGTTAACTAACTCTTACCAGCTGCTAACAGCTAACTTTATCTATGTTATCATGATGTGTTCAAATGTAGTTTTTGGAGAGAAACTTGAATAAATCCAGTAGTTCGTAGGAGATGTTTTCACATCAATATATAATAATAATATTAATAATATATAACAGAGTGAGAATTATGAGCTGACTTCATAACAAAAACCAGTCAGACAACACACGGTAATAAAGGAGTGGATGTCCATCTTGGTTTTTGGCCGTCTCCATCTTGGTTGCGTTGTCGCTGTGAGCATGTTAGCATGTAGCTCACAGCACCGCGGTGCCTCCGTACAGCTTCCTGTTATTCTTCTTACAGATGTTGTGTTAAAGGTTAAATCAGCGTGTTTGTGAACTTGAGTTTGATCTGAACCTCCGTGTGAAGATGAATTTGAGGAAGTGTCGACTGAGAGTCGTTTCCCGTCAGAATAAAAAGGGAAGTAGTGAAGAGGACTGTTGGTGACCGTTGGGATGATTCACTGGAAACAGAAAGAAAATGAAGAGTCAACATGAGAGAAGAGTTATGAAATGTTGAACAGGATCCAGATGTGTTGATGAGGAGATGACTGACGGAGGACGACGGTTTCACTCAGCGGGACAGAAGACGGATTCTACTTCAACAAGGTCGGTCACATTTAAACTCTCTCTGTCACCTTTAACTCTCTCTGTCACCTTTAACTCTCTCTGTCACCTTTAACTCTCTGCTGTCACCTTTAACTCTCTCTGTCACCTTTAACTCTCTCTGTCACCTTTAACTCTCTCTGTCACCTTTAACTCTCTGCTGTCACCTTTAACTCTCTGCTGTCACCTTTAACTCTCTCTGTCACCTTCAACTCTCTCTGCTGTCACCTTTAACTCTCTCTGTCACCTTTAACTCTCTGCTGTCACCTTTAACTCTCTCCGTCACCTTTAACTCTCTGCTGTCACCTTTAACTCTCTCTGTCACCTTTAACTCTCTCTGCTGTCACCTTTAACTCTCTCTGTCACCTTTAACTCTCTCTGTCACCTTTAACTCTCTGCTGTCACCTTTAACTCTCTCTGTCACCTTCAACTCTCTCTGCTGTCACCTTTAACTCTCTCTGTCACCTTTAACTTTCTGCTGTCACCTTTAACTCTCTCTGTCACCTTTAACTCTCTCTGTCACCTTTAACTCTCTCTGCTGTCACCTTTAACTCTCTCTGTCACCTTTAACTCTCTCTGTCACCTTTAACTCTCTGCTGTCACCTTTAACTCTCTCTGTCACCTTTAACTCTCTCTGTCACCTTTAACTCTCTGCTGTCACCTTTAACTCTCTCTGTCACCTTTAACTCTCTCTGCTGTCACCTTTAACTCTCTGCTGTCACCTTTAACTCTCTCTGTCACCTTTAACTCTCTCTGTCACCTTTAACTTTCTGTTGTCACCTTTAACTCTCTCTGCTGTCACCTTTAACTCTCTGCTGTCACCTTTAACTCTCTCTGTCACCTTTAACTTTCTGTTGTCACCTTTAACTCTCTCTGTCACCTTTAACTCTCTCTGTCACCTTTAACTTTCTGTTGTCACCTTTAACTCTCTCTGCTGTCACCTTTAACTCTCTGCTGTCACCTTTAACTCTCTCTGTCACCTTTAACTTTCTGTTGTCACCTTTAACTCTCTCTGCTGTCACCTTTAACTCTCTGCTGTCACCTTTAACTCTCTCTGTCACCTTTAACTTTCTGCTGTCACCTTTAACTCTCTCTGTCACCTTTAACTCTCTCTCTGTCACCTTTAACTCTCTCTGTGTCACCTTTAACTCTCTCTGTGTCACCTTTAACTCTCTCTCTGTCACCTTTAACTCTCTGCTGTCACCTTTAACTCTCTCTGTCACCTTTAACTTTCTGCTGTCACCTTTAACTCTCTCTGTTACCTTTAACTCTCTCTGTCACCTTTAACATAAATACTCCATTAATAAATCAGTATGCCATTAAATGAACCAAAATTTGGCATTCATTTATTAATAAAATGATATTTCTATTTTAATTAGCTTCTTTATGTATTTACATTATTGATTCCCATATTTATTTACTCTATTTAATTTTGCCTTTTATTTATTTTTAATTGTGTATTTATTTTTCATTCATTCAAAATGTATTTTTTAAATGTATTTATTAATTTATTTATTTATTATTTTCCGACTTTATTTCCCCATCTATTTCTGTATATTTTAGTTATACACGTCTTTATGCATTTCTGCTTCATTATGCAAATGAGGGGCTGTCATACATCAGACCGCCACATACTGTACGGGGACTTCGTAAGAGTCCAGGCCACGCTCCCTTTAAGGGGGACAGGAAACTGAAGACGTAGTCCCGCTGAATGAGTTCTCTGGAGTTCTGATGACGTCATAAAGACGGATTTAGTTGTGATGACTGTCTGACTTATTGTCTTCATCTTAAAGGACGACAGACGGAGAGACGCTGTCGCCATGACGACAGACTACGAGTATGAGAACAAGATAGACAGCACCGCCCTCTGGACCAAAGGTACTTGTCTGTCTGTCTGTCTGTCTGTCTACTGCAGTGGACGGTGGGACGCCTGTAACAGATGTTCAACTGTCTCTCTGTCTGTCTGTCTGTCCATCAGAGGATCTTCCCGTCTCTCTCTCCAGGTGGAGACGCTGGTTGTTTCCTGTTCTGACGGCGTCAGTCATCCTGGTTCTGATCATAGTACTAGGAGTCAGCAGTGAGTACACGTTCATAAACCTAGTATTTTAATCCTGTTACACACTAGTTAGTTAGTACTAGTACTAGTACTGCTGTCTCTGTCTCTCTGTCTGTCTCTGTCTCTCTATGTGTGTGATCAGACACGAAGACGGCAAATCGTCTGTGGTCTGCAGAGCAGAGAGCGTCCAACCTGAGTGACGTCATCCAATCACTGAACGCCTCACTGCAGCACGCTCAAGGTAACACATCCACGCACACGCACACGCACACACGCGAACGCACGCACGCACGCGCACGCACACACACACACACATATTCTTACTTACCCGTCTCCATCTTGGTTTTTAGTCGTCTCCATCTTGGTTTTTAGTCGTCACCATCTTGGTTTTTAGTCGTCTCCATCTTGGTTTTTGGCTGTCACCATCTTGGTTTTTAGTCGTCACCATCTTGGTTTTTAGCCGTCACTATCTTGGTTTTTAGTCGTCACCATCTTGGTTTTAGTCGTCTCCATCTTGGTTTTTAGCCGTCACTATCTTGGTTTTTAGTCGTCACCATCTTGGTTTTTAGTCGTCTCCATCTTGGTTTTTAGCCGTCACCATCTTGGTTTTTAGTCGTCACCATCTTGGTTTTTAGTCGTCACCATCTTGGTTTTTAGCCGTCACTATCTTGGTTTTTAGTCGTCTCCATCTTGGTTTTTAGTCGTCTCCATCTTGGTTTTTAGTCGTCTCCATCTTGGTTTTTAGTCGTCACCATCTTGGTTTTTAGCCGTCACTATCTTGGTTTTTAGTCGTCTCCATCTTGGTTTTTAGTCGTCTCCATCTTGGTTTTAGTCGTCCATCTTGGTTTTTAGTCGTCTCCATCTTGGTTTTAGTCGTCTCCATCTTGGTTTTTAGTCGTCTCCATCTTGGTTTTAGTCGTCTCCATCTTGGTTTTTGGCCGTCTCCATCTTGGTTTTTGGCCGTCTCCATCTTGGTTTTTGGCTGTCACCATCTTGGTTTTTAGTCGTCTCCATCTTGGTTTTTAGTCGTCTCCATCTTGGTTTTTGGCCGTCTCCATCTTGGTTTTTGGCTGTCACTATCTTGGTTTTTAGTCGTCTCCATCTTGGTTTTTAGTCGTCTCCATCTTGGTTTTAGCCGTCACCATCTTGGTTTTTAGTCGTCTCCATCTTGGTTTTTGGCCGTCTCCATCTTGGTTTTTAGTCGTCTCCATCTTGGTTTTTAGTCGTCTCCATCTTGGTTTTTAGTCGTCTCCATCTTGGTTTTTAGTCGTCTCCATCTTGGTTTTAGCCGTCACCATCTTGGTTTTTAGTCGTCTCCATCTTGGTTTTTGGCCGTCTCCATCTTGGTTTTTAGCCGTCTCCATCTTGGTTTTTGGCCGTCTCCATCTTGGTTTTTGGCTGTCACCATCTTGGTTTTTAGTCGTCTCCATCTTGGTTTTTAGTCGTCTCCATCTTGGTTTTTGGCCGTCTCCATCTTGGTTTTTGGCTGTCACCATCTTGGTTTTTAGTCGTCTCCATCTTGATTTTTAGTCGTCTCCATCTTGGTTTTAGTCGTCTCCATCTTGGTTTTTGGTCGTCTCCATCTTGGTTTTTAGTCGTCACCATCTTGGTTTTTAGTCGTCACCATCTTGGTTTTTAGTCGTCTCCATCTTGGTTTTTGGCTGTCACTATCTTGGTTTTTAGCCGTCACCATCTTGGTTTTTAGCCGTCACTATCTTGGTTTTTAGTCGTCTCCATCTTGGTTTTTAGTCGTCTCCATCTTGGTTTTTGGTCGTCTCCATCTTGGTTTTTAGTCGTCACCATCTTGGTTTTTAGTCGTCTCCATCTTGGTTTTTGGCTGTCACCATCTTGGTTTTTAGCCGTCTCCATCTTGGTTTTTAGTCGTCACCATCTTGGTTTTAGTCGTCTCCATCTTGGTTTTTAGTCGTCACCATCTTGGTTTTTAGTCGTCTCCATCTTGGTTTTTGGCTGTCACCATCTTGGTTTTTAGCCGTCACTATCTTGGTTTTTAGTCGTCTCCATCTTGGTTTTAGTCGTCTCCATCTTGGTTTTTAGTCGTCTCCATCTTGGTTTTTAGTCGTCTCCATCTTGGTTTTAGCCGTCACCATCTTGGTTTTTAGTCGTCTCCATCTTGGTTTTTGGCCGTCTCCATCTTGGTTTTTAGTCGTCACCATCTTGGTTTTTAGCCGTCTCCATCTTGGTTTTTGGCCGTCTCCATCTTGGTTTTTAGTCGTCTCCATCTTGGTTTTTAGTCGTCTCCATCTTGGTTTTTGGCCGTCTCCATCTTGGTTTTTGGCTGTCACCATCTTGGTTTTTAGTCGTCTCCATCTTGGTTTTTAGTCGTCTCCATCTTGGTTTTAGTCGTCTCCATCTTGGTTTTTAGTCGTCACCATCTTGGTTTTTAGTCGTCTCCATCTTGGTTTTTAGTCGTCTCCATCTTGGTTTTTAGTCGTCTCCATCTTGGTTTTAGTCGTCTCCATCTTGGTTTTTAGTCGTCTCCATCTTGGTTTTTAGTCGTCTCCATCTTGGTTTTTGGCTGTCACCATCTTGGTTTTTAGTCGTCTCCATCTTGGTTTTTAGCCGTCTCCATCTTGGTTTTTAGTCGTCACCATCTTGGTTTTTAGTCGTCTCCATCTTGGTTTTGCGTCTCCATCTTGGTTTTGTCGTCTCCATCTTGGTTTCTAGTCGTCTCCATCTTGGTTTTTAGTCGTCTCCATCTTGGTTTTTAGTCGTCTCCATCTTGGTTTTTAGTCGTCTCCATCTTGGTTTTTAGCCGTCACCATCTTGGTTTTTAGTCGTCTCCATCTTGGTTTTTAGCCGTCTCCATCTTGGTTTCTAGTCGTCTCCATCTTGGTTTCTAGTCGTCTCCATCTTGGTTTTTAGCCGTCACCATCTTGGTTTTTTAGTCGTCTCCATCTTGGTTTTTAGTCGTCTCCATCTTGGTTTTAGTCGTCTCCATCTTGGTTTTTAGTCGTCTCCATCTGGTGTCTTTAGTCGTTTTTTTTCGTCTATGGTTTTTTTTTAGTCGTCTCCATCTTGGTTTTTAGTCGTCTCCATCTTGGTTTTTGTCGTCTCCATCTTGGTTTGTTTTTTTTTTTTTTTTTTTTTTTTTTTTGGCGTCTCCATCTTGGTTTTTGTCGTCTCCATCTTGGTTTTTGGTCGTCTCATCTTGGTTTTTAGTCGTCTCATCTTGGTTTTTAGTCGTCTCCATCTTGGTTTTTGGTCGTCTCATCTTGGTTTTGGTCGTCTCATCTTGGTTTTTAGTCGTCTCATCTTGGTTTTTAGTCGTCTCCATCTTGGTTTTTGGTCGTCTCATCTTGGTTTTTAGTCGTCTCATCTTGGTTTTTGGCGTCTCCATCTTGGTTTTTAGTCGTCTCCATCTTGGTTTTTCGTCTCCATCTTGGTTTTTAGTCGTCTCCATCTTGGTTTTTGTCGTCTCCATCTTGGTTTTTAGTCGTCTCCATCTTGGTTTTTAGTCGTCTCCATCTTGGTTTTTGGCGTCTCCATCTTGGTTTTTAGCGTCTCCATCTTGGTTTTTGGCGTCTCCATCTTGGTTTTTGCGTCTCCATCTTGGTTTTTAGTCGTCTCCATCTTGGTTTTAGTCGTCTCCATCTTGGTTTTTGGTCGTCTCCATCTTGGTTTTTGGCGTCTCCATCTTGGTTTTTAGTCGTCTCCATCTTGGTTTTTGTCGTCTCCATCTTGGTTTTGTCGTCTCCATCTTGGTTTTTGGTCGTCTCCATCTTGGTTTTAGTCGTCCCATCTTGGTTTTTAGTCGTCTCCATCTTGGTTTTTGTCGTCTCCATCTTGGTTTTTGGCTCCATCTTGGTTTTTGCGTCTCCATCTTGGTTTTTGTCGTCTCCATCTTGGTTTTTTTCGTCTCCATCTTGGTTTTTAGTCGTCTCCATCTTGGTTTTGGCGTCTCCATC
>VHQL01001283.1:0-29506 GCA_014673565.1 Sebastes schlegelii
ATATAATATAATAATAATAATAATAACAATAGCATTAACAATAATAATAATATATAATAATAATGATGATAATAATAGCATTATAATAATAATAGTATTAAAATAATAATAATAATGATAATAATAGAATAATAATAATAATAATAAAAAAAACAAAAAAAAAAAAAATAATAAAAAATAATAAAAAAATAATAGTATTAACAAAATAATAATAATTTAAAAAATAATAATAATAATAATAATAATCAAAGGGAACAGTGACTACAGAGTTTCATCTCCTGAAACCAGCTGTGTCCAGATGTGTTGATGTTTGTGATGACCTGAAGGATGAAGAGTAGATCCTCCTCTTCCTCCTCCTGAAGTTAAATAAACTGGAAGCTGAAGATGAAGATGAAGATGAAGATGAAGATGCATCACCATCACAGAGCTGACAGCAGGTTGTCACAGCACAGCGACGCTACACACATTAGGAAAAGGAGAAGAAGAAGAACACGAAGAAGCCCCGCCCCCTCTGCAGGTAATTGACAGGTGATGAGTGGAGCCTCAGAGGAGAGCAGCTTCTGGAGCCAGACTGGAGCCAGCTAAATTAAGGTATTATTGGTTATATGCACACGACAACCTCTCCCTGTAAAACTTGAACAGAGTTCATACGACTCTTTAGCATGATTTGATGAATTCTGCTTGTAAATGATGTCAATAAGAATGAATTTAAGAGCGGTAGAGTTTCTCCTGCTCGGTTAGTTTAATTAATGATCAGAACAGCGAGAGCAGGTGGTCGCAGTAGAATCAGAGAATCACTCCTCCTGAGCCAGACTCCGTTTAAAATGTGAGCATATGTGATTCACGAGACATAACACACTTTTTCTTCTTCACAAATATAAATATATTTGACGAAACTTGACGGTGTTCTGCTCAGTTCGGCACATAAAGCATGTAAGTTCAGCAGAGTTTAATGCAGTTTTAACTCTCACAAGTCCTCTGCTGCTTCGCTAGCTGCTCGTGGGAACACTAAGAACTGGTTTAAAAGTCTAAATGAAGCTGAAATAGTGAACCGTTATGTATGCCGAATTTATCAATAGGCTTTAATAAACAAACCGGATTGATGTTCCGAGTCATATTTGTGGAATTGTGAACGTTTTTCACTAAAGTGAAAGAATGTATCAGTGAGTCTGGTGGATGTGTTTGTGTCAACGTGAGAACAGGCTGTTTCTGCTGAGACTATCGTGAGTCAGTGGGGCCTGTTATCACAGAAACGCTCATGGAGCTCATTATGTGGACAATAAGTCAAGTTAATGAACTATTTTACTCTGTTCTTGGTGTTCTGTGATTGCTAATTGGGTTCTTTCTCTCTTCTCTTTCAGTTCTTTGGAGTCCGACGCTTCCGCGGCGCCCTTGAACGCCCCATGTAGAGCGGTCCGACAGCGACACCCGGTGGCGGGTCGGTGAACTGCAGCTGGTATGTTTGAATAGAAGCCAGAGGCAGACAGAAGGGTTCTCTTCCTGCTTCTAAGCAGCAGTTTAACTGGTGAAATAAAGAGATTAAAGTGTGATTGGATCCGTCAGACTCTCACATCAACACGTTTAATGTTCACAAGCAGCAAACACAGCACGACTAGACCAGAACCGTTGTAGACTGAGTCCAGATAGGAGCCACTTCAGAGGCATTCAGCAGCAGGACAAAGAGCAGGACATGCAGGCTGTTTTAATCCACATAGCAGCAGGGTCAGAGTGTGTCCATTTCCTGGTTCAGGTCCAAATCAGTCTCCTGGGTCTGTTTTCTTATTGTGAAGCAGGTTCCAGACGTCCAGGAGCTTTCTCTGCTGCGAGCGTCCTCCTTGTCTCTTCCGGCTCGAAGGCGGCAGGATGATGTAATCCAGACCGGATCAGACCGGTTCCTGCTTTCTCTCTACCCCCCCACCCCCGTCTCTCACAGTGTGGCTCTACCAGCCCCCGCTAACCCCTGAGGGTCTGGAGGGGGGTCAGAGTCCTCCTGGAGGAGGGGCGTCGAGTCAGCCTTTTGTTCTCGCGCCTTCAGGCATCCAATCCTCAACGGCTGACGTCACCCCAGCTTGTCTGAATCTCCCAGCATGCCTCTGGAACACTCACAGGCTCAGCCTGAACTCGTACCACCTCAGACTGATCCAGACCAGATCTGGAGAGCCATTATGGTTTAGTTAAGATACCTAACCACCAGCACAGCCCCCAGACCTGTCTCTACTGTTCACATGTATTGACTAGAAGCCAGTAGAGTCTCGTCTGTCCTCCAGACCCTCAGTCTGGTCCCGTAAAGGACTAGTGCCTATAAAAACATCTCAGGATCTTCCTCCTATTGCATTTACTTCGGTAATGCATATTCTAAAATTGGAACGATACAGAGAAGATTAGCATGGCCCCTGCGCAAGGATGACACGCAAATTCGTGAAGCGTTCCTTCTATTATGACTTTTCTGATCATTATGGGATGTTTTCCGATGTTTTAATGATTTTTTTGGAAATTTTTAGAATTGTTTCTGATTATTTTCTGATTTTTCTATTTATTTTCTATGACTTTTCTGATTATTTTCTGATGTTTTATGATTTTGTTTTTTTTCTGTGTATTTTATGACTGTGATGTTTGATGATTTTATGATTTTTTTATGATTTATTGTGGTACTTGTTGAGATACTAAGTCATTATTTTGAAATACTAAGTCATTATTTTGAAATACCAAGACAATGTTTTGAAATACAAAGTCATTATTTTGAAATACTAAGTCATTATTTTGAACTACTAAGTCGTTATTTTGAAATACTAAGACATTATTTTAGGGGTATTAAGTCATTATTTTGAAATACAAAGTCATTATTTTGAAATACTAAGTCAATATTTTGAGATACAAAGTCATTATTTTGAAATCTAAAGTCATTATTTTGAAATACAAAGTCATTTTGAAATACAAAGTCATTATTTTGAAATACAAAGTCATTATTTTGAACTACTAAGTCATTATTTTGAAATACAAAGTCATTATTTTGAGATACAAAGTCATTATTTTGAGATACAAAGTCATTATTTTGAAATACAAAGTCATTATTTGAAATACAAAGTCATTATTTTGGGGGTATTAGGTCATTATTTTGAAATACAAAGTCATTATTTTGAAATACAAGGGTCATTATTTTGAATACAAAGTCATTATTTTGAAATACAAAGTCATTATTTGAATTACAAAGTCATTATTTTGAAATACAAAGTCATTTGAAATACAAAGTCATTATTTTGAAATACAAAGTCATTATTTTGAACTACTAAGTCAATATTTTGAGATACAAAGTCATTATTTTGAAATACAAAGTCATTATTTTGAGATACACAGTCATTATTTTGAGATACAAAGTCATTATTTTGAAATACAAAGTCATTATTTTGAAATACTAAGACATTATTTTGGGGGTATTAGGTCATTATTTTGAAATACAAAGTCATTATTTTGAAATACAAAGTCATTATTTTGAATTACAAAGTCGTTATTTGAACTACAAAGTCGTTATTTTGAAATACTAAGTCGTTATTTTGAGATACAAAGTCATTATTTTGAAATTCAAAGTCAGTATTTTGAAATTCAAAGTCAGTATTTTGAACTACTAAGTCAATATTTTGAAATACAAAGTCATTATTTTGAAATACAAAGTCATTATTTTGAAATACAAAGTCAATATTTTGAGATATTAAATCATTTTGAAATCAAAGTCATTATTTTGAACTACTAAGTCATTAATTTGAACTACTAAGTCATTAATTTGAAATACAAAGTAATTATTTAGAAATACAAAGTCAAATACACTTGACAGCGAATACACTTGACAAACCATTTACAATAACAGAATTCTATAACCCACTCAAACTCATATTCATCGAACCACTTGCAGCAGCCATCCATCAAAAAGTAAACATCACAGGAATCCAAACAAACAATATGCATCACAAGGTCAGCCTTTATGCAGATGACATTCTACTTTACTTACAAAATCCTTCATCTTCATTACCCGAAACCATCCGCCTCATTAATACTTTTTCTAAAATATCTGATTACACTATCAACTGGTCTAAATCCAGCATTCTCCCACTCAGCCCTAATATTTGGGATGTGGCAGTTCCAACACCACTCACCTTTCTGCCAACTGGTAATATCACATACCTATGAATCAACATTTCCCCAGGCTGTCGGAGTTAGTCCATCTCAACTTCAACCCACTTCTCAAAACAGTAGAGGACAATCTTCAACGTTGGATGAATCTACCAATATCCCTCATAGGCAGAATCGCATCTATCAAAATGATCATTTTACCAATGATAAATTACCTATTCTCAATGATCCCAATCAAGCCCCCACCTCTTGGTTCAAATCTTTAGACTCCATCATCTCAAAATTCTACTGGAAAAACAAGACACCTAGAATCAAACTACCCACTTAACAAAAACCCAAGCTCAAGGAGGTCTGGAAGCACCTATAGCATCACGATGGATGATATGGTTCAATCTTCTCTGGGAGGAGAGAGGGAAGGGGGTTCTGCTCCTGTGTATCTGCTGCAGAGCAGAAGGTCGGCAGTTCGACCCCTGCCTGCGGCAAGGATGGAGAAGAGCTTCAGTGTGAGGTCAAGCATGGAGAAGAGCTTCAGTGTGATGTCAAGGATGGAGAAGAGCTTCAAGGTAAGTAAAGGTTGTTAAACTACAGTAAACAGTAAAACAGTGAGGGATGATAGTAAATGATATAGAACAATAGTAAAAAGATTAATAGTAAAGAAAGGTTTGTAATGAAATCTGTGCTCCGGTGAACAGTTAAAAGATGGTTCAAGAGTTGTATGATGATGCACATCTGCAACACACCAGAGTTTGATTAAAACTAAATGTTGGCATGTGCCAGCGCCCTTAGGGCCTTGCGGTATGTATAGTATAGTATAGTATATGTATAGTATAGTAAGTATATTATGTGTATACTATATGTACTGTATATTATGTGTATACGTATATGTATAGTAAAGTATATGTATAGTATGTGTATAGTATATGTATAGTATGTGTATAGTATAGTATATGTATGGTATATGTATAGTATAGTATATGTATAGTAGTATCCTGGTTATGATCAAGATTTTTGAATATCGGGTTTATTTCTTGAAGCTCTGCTCAGTTGTAGAAACCCAGATAAGCCCTTATCCCACTTTTAAGAAGCTGGAATACTCTGATAGATACTCTGGCATGGAAACAGCTTTTTCACCTTATTTGCACAGCAGATGACCTTGTTTGTCTCCTCAGACTGAAACCTGCAGACTGACTGTGTACTACAACACAACAAGGCCACATCAGTCCTGAACCACATCAGTGCTGAACCACATCAGTCCGGTTCCGATGACGTTTCCCTGACCCCTGACCCAGCTGTTGAACCAGAATCAGGGTCTGGGTGGACAAAGATCTCTTCCCCCCCCTCCCCCCCTTTGAAATGAAAGTAAGCCTTCTGCATTAAACAGACTCTCACATGATGATCTTTTTAAATGTGAGGTTATAATAACATCATTCTGTCAGCCTGAAACAAAGAACACAGTCTGAGACAACGATCCACAGTTCAGCACAGAAGGCCTGTTTTATTGAACACCTCAAATCATTCAAAGGTTACATTCAATATAATAATAATAATACTGTGTGTGTATATAAATGGTACAGAGATAGAGCCAGATGCTGCTGGTCCAGACAGTGATGACTGATTACAACATGCTGTCTGATTATTGACACCATGAGTGAAACATCATCTCCCTTCTATCAGCTGAGGATGAACACTGAAGTATCTAAAGTCTTTGTCCTCAGCTGCAGTGAACAAGGAACATTATTTAGAGGTAAAGCTTCATCTACACACATCTACACAGCTGTGTGTGTTTCCTCCTCTACATCTGTTCACTCTGGAAACAACAACAGTAGAAAACAATACAACTACAGACGGTTTGTTCTATGGTCGGCTGAAACACCACCTGAGAGGTCAAATAAAGTAACTTGTCTGTCTCTCTGTCTCTCTGTCTGTCTGTGTTTCGTCAGAGAAGGACATTAATAATAAAGAGACATCAGAGAGACTGGAACACACAACAACAGGAGGAGGTAACTCTGTTTGGATCCTGCCTCCTCTTCTCAGCCGGCCAGTCCTCCACAGAGCGTCCTGAAGTGATGTCCTCTGTCCCGGCTGTGTCCACAGACCAGACAGATGTAACGCTCCGTCTTCAGTCCAGCAGGGACTGGATCAGCTTGGGGACGCACTGATAACCTGGCTGGACATCAGGACCCTGCACCTCCTCCTGAAAAGAAACACAAGAAAGGAAGAGAAGAAGTTGTGAAACATGTAACCTTAAGCGCTGTGAAACATGTAACCTTAACCCTACCACATCACAATAAAGGATTCTAATATCTACACTGTCATTATTATTGTCACCAGTAGCCCCTGTCACACAGCAGAATCAGAGAACAGAGGATTTAAGAATGCTCCTCTTCCTCCTAGTTCTGCTGATATCTGTGTCCTCAGCAGGTGAAGTCCTGAACCAGAGGACACATACAGCTACATTACAGTGGTTTCCTCCTCTCACATCTGTATGTCATCAATACCAAACAAAAGCATCACAACATGTTCATCATCACATGTTCTGACATCTTTATATACATGAAATATAGGCTACAGTAGGTGCATGAACAGATGTGGGTTAGCTGTCTGTTAACAGCTGTATTAACACACAGCTAACTGTACTAACAGACAGCTGTTAATACAGTTAGCTGTGTGTTAATACAGCTGTTAACAGACAGCTAACTGTATTAACAGCTGTATTAATACACAGCTAACTGTATTAACAGCTGTAATTAATACAGTTAGCTGTCTGTTAATACAGCTGTTAACAGACAGCTAACTGTATTAACAGCTGTATTAATACACAGCTAACTGTATTAACAGCTGTATTAATACAGTTAGCTGTCGGTTAACAGCTGTATTAACAGACAGCTAACTGTATTAACAGCTGAATACAGCTGTCTGTTAACAGCTGTATTCAGCTCTACTGGACTGTAGAACTCCAGACACATGAATGAAAGTAGCCACGTGTTTCTTGGCTCTACATGATAATCATGAGAGATCAGTTTAATGGAAGCAGATGGATCAGATAGTAAGATAATATCAGGTGATATTAAACAGGTGAGTTACAGCTACAGCAGAGTGTTAGTGATGTTAGCAGCCAGCAGCTGAATAAAACAGTTTAAACAGCATGAACATTAGCTGGTTAACACGAAGCAGTGATTCATAGTGTAACGTTATAAGTTCATAGAGTAACATTAAAGTTTTAAGTTATTAAAACTATAAACTATAATCTCTATAGCATCACGGTGGTTGTTGTCATCACTCAGATATCAGTCAACGGGCCGTAAAAAGCCGTAAAAAACACCTCAACTAGCTCCGCGTGGTAACGTCAGACATGAATGCGTGTTTTTATAGAGTTATACGCTCATAATTAATGAATAATAAGACATATTTAACTCACGTAGTAGCGCCGCTGTCAGGCTGACGGCGAGAATCCAACATGGAGGATGTTCGCTTTGGCTTTGACCCGCCCTACGAGGCTCCCGATTGGCTCCGGCCAATTGTGTCATCGACCTGATTGGACGGCAAAAAGCTTGGATCGTCTGATTGGCTCTCGCCAATTGTGTCACCGATCCGATTGGCTCTCGCCAACTGTGCCAGGGCTCGTTCCAAATGTGTCAAATTCACAGAGAAGAATGAGTTCAGCGAGACTGTGGGAGGAGAGAGGGAAGGGGGCTTCTGCTCCTGTGTATCTGCCGCGGAGCAGAAGATCAGCGGTTCGACCCCTGCCTGCGGCAAGGATGGAGAAGAGCTTAGGATGGAGAAGAGCTTCAAGGTAAGTAAAGGTTGTTAAACTGTACAGTAAAACGTAAAACAGTGAGGGATGGTAGTAAATGATATAGAACAATAGTAAAAAGATTAATAGTAAAGAAAGGTTTGTAATCAAATCTGTGCTACAGTGAACAGTTAAAAGATGGTTCAAGAGTTGTATGATGATGCACATCTGCAACACACTAGAGTTTGATTAAAAGTAAATGTTGGCATGTGCCAGCGCCCTTAGGGCCTTGCGGTATGTATAGTCTAGTATAGTGTATGTATGGTATAGTATAGTATATGTATAGTATAGTATAGTATAGTATATGTATAGTAGTATCCTGGTTATGATCAAGATTTTTGAACATCTGGTTTATTTCTTGAAGCTCTGCTCGGTTGTAGAAACCCAGATAAGCCCTTATCCCACTTTTAAGAAGATGGAATACTCTGATAGATACTCTGGCATGGAAACAGCTTTTTCACCTTATTTGCACAGCAGATGACCTTGTTTGTCTCCTCAGACTGAAACCTGCAGACTGACTGTGTACTACAACACAACAAGGCCACATCAGTCCTGAACCACATCAGTGCTGAACCACATCAGTCCGGTTCCGAGAACGTTTCCCTGACCCTGACTCAGCTGGTGACAACCAGAATCAGGGTTCTGGGTGCGACAAAAGATCTCTCTCTCTCTCTCTCTCTATCTCTCTCTCCTCTTCTCTCTCTCTCTCTCTCTCTCTCTCTCTCTCTCTCTCTCTCTCTCTCTCCCCCCCCCCCTTTGAAATGAAAGTAAGCCTTCTGCATTAAACAGACTCTCACATGATGATCTTTTTAAATGTGAGGTTATAATAACATCATTCTGTCAGCCTGAAACAAGAACACAAGTCTGAGACAACGATCCACAGTTCAGCACAGAAGGCCTGTTTTTATTGAACACCTCAAATCATTCAAAGGTTACATTCAATATAATAATAATAATACTGTGTGTGTATATAATGGTACAGAGATAGAGCCAGATGCTGCTGGTCCAGACAGTGATGACTGATTACAATCATGCTGTCTGATTATTGACACATGAGTGAACATCATCTCCCTTCTATCAGCTGAGGATGAACACGTGAAGTATCTAAAGTCTTTGTCTCAGCTGCAGTGAACAAGGAACATTATTTAGATGTAAAGCTTTCATCTACACACATCTACACAGCTGTGTGTGTTTCCTCCTCTACATCTGTTCACTCTGGAAACAACAACAGTAGAAAACAATACAACTACAGACGGTTTGTTCTATGGTCGGCTGAAACACCACCTGAGAGGTCAAATAAAGTAACGTCTGTCTCTCGTCTCTCTGTCTGTCTGTGTTTCGTCAGAGAAGGACATTAATAATAAAGAGACATCAGAGGAGACCTGGAACACACAACAACAGGAGGAGGTAACTCTTTTTGGATCCTGCCTCCTCTTCTCAGCCGGCCAGTCCTCCCAGAGCGTCCTGAAGTGATGTCCTCTGTCCCGGCTGTGTCCACAGACCAGACAGATGTAACGCTCCGTCTTCAGTCCAGCAGGGACTGGATCAGCTTGGGGACGCATCTGATAACCTGGCTGGACATCAGGACCCTGCACCTCCTCCTGAAAAGAAACACAAGAAAGGAAGAGAAGAAGTTGTGAACCATGTAACTTAAGCGCTGTGAAACATGTAACCTTAACCCTACCACATCACATAAAAGGATTCTAATATCTACACTGTCATTATTATTGTCACCAGTAGCCCCTGTCACACAGCAGAATCAGAGAACAGAGGATTTAAGAAATGCTCCTCTTCCTCCTAGTTCTGCTGATATCTGTGTCCTCAGCAGGTGAAGTCCTGAACCAGAGGACACATACAGCTACATTACAGTGGTTTCCGTCCTCTCACATCTGTATGTCATCAATACCAAACAAAAGCATCACAACATGTTCATCATCACATGTTCTGACATCTTTATATACATGAAATATAGGCTACAGTAGGTGCATGAACAGATGTGGGGTTAGCTGTCTGTTAACAGCTGTATTAACAGACAGCTGTTAGTACAGTTAGCTGTGTATTAATACAGCTGTATAACAGCTGTATTAATACAGTTAGCTGTCGGTTAACAGCTGTATTAACAGACAGCTGACTGTATTAACAGCTGAATACAGCTGTCTGTTAACAGCTGTATTCAGCTCTACTGGACTGTAGAAACTCCAGACACATGAATGAAAGTAGCCACGTGTTTCTTGGCCTACTTGGTTGTTGTCAGCACTCAGATATCAGTCAACGGGCCGTAAAAAGACGTAAAAACACCTCAGCTAGCTCCGCGTGGTACGTCAGACATGAATGCGTGTTTTTATAGAGTTATACGCTCATAATTAATGAATAATAAGACATATTTAACTCACGTAGTAGCGCCGCGTCAGGCTGACGGCGAGAATCCAACATGGAGGATGTTCGCTTTGGCTTTGACGCCACCCGTCGAGGCTCCTGATTGGCTCTGGCCAATTGTGTCAGGGCTTGTTCCAACTGTGTCATATTGAGCGGAGGGAGGGAAGAGGAGTTTCTGCTCCTGTGTATATGCCGCGGAGCAGAAGGTCAGTGGTTCGACACAAAGGTAAGTAAGTAAATGAAGTAAGTAAAATAAAAAATATACATCATAAATGAAAACTAGGAGGAGAAGGAGGTTAAATAACGCTCCAAAGTTGGGCTAACTTTTAGCGGGGAAAGAATTAACTTCATGTCCATTTTCAAAGGGGTCCCTTAACCTCTGACCTCCAGATCAGTGAATGTAAATGGGTTCTATAGGTACCCACGAGTCTCCACTTTACAGACATGCCCACTTTATGATAATCACATGCAGTTTGGGGCAAAAAACATAAACTGAGACTCTGGTGGATCCAATGAGCCCAACTGGATTCATGTGTGATGATGTTAATCCCCATAGGAGACATTTTATTGACCTCCCTGTATAAAATGACCCGTGATGAACTCTAGGATAATCACAGCCTCATGAAACTTTACAGCCACAACTAGAGACCTAGAGCATTCAGAGGATGGATGGATGGATGGATGGATCAGAACTAAAGACCTAGAGCATTCAGAGGATGGATGGACGGATGGATCAAACTAAAGACCTAGAGCATTCAGAGGATGGATGGATGGATGGATGGATGGATCAAACTAGAGACCTAGAGCATTCAGAGGATGGATGGATCAAACTAGAGACCTAGAGCATTCAGAGGATGGATGGATCAAACTAGAGACCTAGAGCAAAGTCAAAAGTTTTTTGTATCCCAAATCACAGCATGGTGTTCCTCTTCCTGTTGACCCACAGTGCTGCGCTGCATCTCAAATGTCCCTCAGTCCTCGCCCTGGTCTCCCCCCCCGCCCCCGTGTCCTCATTTCCTCCCTCCATTCCTCCACAGTTTTTCTGCCAACCGATGCGCAGTACGCGACTCCTCCAATGCAAGTGTGGCCGGTGTCGATCGTCCTGGGCTTGCCACACTTGCTGCAGGTGTACTGCAACATCGGCCGGCGGATTTTGCGGCTTTAGCTGGAGGACGACGCCAGTTCCCTGCAGCAGCTTATCCCTCCCCGCCCCTTTCTGGCGCCGAGAGAACCTGGAAGACAAACACAGGCTGTTTTAGGCTCCTCATCTAACATCAATGACAGTAGAGATTACAACACATCAACACAGCTTCATGTTTAACTCTTACCACTCGTACAGGGTCCTCTGACTTAGCTCAAAGAGCTGGATTTCGGTCTGAGCCATCATCCTCGGGCTTGCCAGCACTGCCTCTCTGATGGCCACGTAGTCTGCGAGGACGAGGGACCAGCGAGTCCCTGTGACCCCCCCCCGCCCTCCAAACCGCGTGGCCGCGGGGTTGAGCTGGCTGCAAATGGCCTCCACCAGGCGGCTGGTGCTGGGCCAAGATTGCAGGGGCCCGAGCACGGTCCAAGAAGACAGCTGAAAAAGTAGTGGAGAGCACAGTGTGGGGTTAGTACACAGCAGATATTTAGAGGAAACAGTCATTATTTGAAAACAGTCCTACCGTTCGAACACACTCTTTGCCAGGAAAGGCGGGGCTCTTCCCTTCGCTGCCTTGAACCGCCCCGTATCTGGGAGGGTAGACGACCTGCTGTTTGTCCCTGCTATGGCAGGCGATTCCAGAGCAGGATGAGTCGGTCCACCCTTCTGTCAGAAAGGACCTCATGAGGACCTGACCGTACTCGTTACCAACGTTAGTAACCCAGGTGGCCGTACCTGTGAGCTTCTTCATCACCTTGAGGGAGAGAGATTTCAACCGTTAATATGAGTGTATAAACACACACAGATAGATGCCTTGCACACACATTCCAGATATCTAGCATGCTAAATATCTGGACCTGTTGGGGACTCCTGCCAGAAGCTACAGCCAATGACACAGGTTGAGGGGAACCTGGGGTCACAGTAGGAACTTATTGTGTGTTAAGACGACATCAATATCAGATGACTTTGAATGTCTTGTGGTGTGAACATAGCTATCCACCTACTAACTTTCCCAACAGAGTCACCCTTCTACTGTGACCATAATACCTATTGGAGATGCCGGGGTTTGAACCTGGGGCCTCATACATGCAAAGCATGCCCTCTACCACTGAGCTACATCCCCTGTACTTTTTGGGAGTTGTTGACAGTTTTTTGTGTTGTGTGTGTTTTGTTTTTAACTTCTTCATATTTGTCTAATATAGCTTAGTCCTCCTTTGTAAAATGTGCCGCTCTGCCTGTGCGTTTGCAAGTCAGTAGACTTGTCCATGTCTGTGATTGGTCATATGCTGCAAATACCGCCCCCGTTCATGTGAAAAATGCTCATACCCAGACTGAGAAAGCCTGGTTGATCTACCGAGTTGATAACCACCGTCGTAGGACCGCTTAGCGGGATTTCGTTTGTGAGGGTTAGTGAAGCCAGATAACGAGAAGTTACCCTGGTATGTTGAATTTGCTTCGTAGTACAGACCATTGGTCAAAAGTTGAATGTTGTGATGAAGAAACAGACAGCTCCTGTGTTGAACTCTTTGCAACTATTTTTTACATTTTGGATATGTATGCAACTTTGATTTGAGAGAAGAAGACAACAAAAAACAGAGGCGCTGTGGCTTAGTGGTTAAAGTGCCTGTCTTGTAAACAGCAGATCTTGGGAAAAGAGATTCAGGACATGATGTGACATTGTCCTGGAAAAACATTGTCTCCTTTGTATGGAAATGAAAGGAAACAATGGAAGAAAGAACGGAATGAACACCAACAAGAGGAGGTGATGTAGTACTTAGTCTGGTGACCTGTCCAGGGTGTACCCTGCCTACACATAATGTCACCTCGGATCCGCTCTAGCCCCCACACAACCCTTAATAGGACAAGCGATAATAGATAATGGATGGATGGATGTTTATCTCTGCGAGATCTATATCAAGGATTTAAGCCAGGAAGGAAGACTACATAGTTACGTTTAGAGAAAGACTGTAGTTATGGTTAAATGTTGACTTTTGGAGTGAAGAAACAGACAGAATAGAAGAAATTATCAGTATGTTCTTAAGTGTTTAAAATCCAGGATAGTTTACAGCCATGTTTACCAGTTTGTTGTGTTTGTGCAATAGGGAGCAACAACTGGAGAAGGTGCTGTGGCTTAGTTGGTTAAAGTGCCTGTTTAGTAAACAGGAGATCCTGGGTTCAAATCCCAGTAGTACCTGGTTGTTGCAGAAAAGAGCTCTCAAATGAAGTCTGTCATGTTTATCTCTGCCACCTCTATATCAAGGGTTTAATTTATGCTGGAAAACTTAGTAGTTAAGTTTAGAGAAAAACTGGTTCTGGTTTAAAAGTTGACTGTTGTAATGAGGAAACAGAGAACTCCAGTGTTGAACTCTTTTTTACATTTTGGATATGAATGCAGCTTTGATATGAGAGAAGAAGAAATTTGTGCAGTGCGAACTAGCTATAAGGAGAACTGAAAAGATCAAGCACTGATAGCGCAAAGCAAAGAATGCACCGACTATCACAAAGGCAAGAAAAGCAAGTGGACGTTTAACTGAACAAGTACGTTACATTGATATGCCCTGTTCTTCTCAGCAATTGGGAAAGTTCAGAACATTTTTGCAAATTGGTATTGGCCATTGTTTTACAGGTTGTCGTGGCCGAGTGGTTAAGGCGATGGACTAGAAATCCATTGGGGTCTCCCCGCGCAGGTTCGAATCCTGCCGACAACGAAAAACACTTTCGGCAGCGGGAGCCCACCAATGATACTTGGTTACTTGGAAACTAGGTGCAACTTAGAAAAAAAGATCAGTATCAAAGCAAACAAAGTCATTCTTTGACAGTAATTGTTGATTGAGTAGACTAGACTGTGTGTGGGCCTTAAGATTGGCCATCAATCAACCCGATTTTGATACAATATCAAAAATAAGTAAGTCGAGGCGACAGTCCCATGCATTTTTTAAATGCAGGGCTCGCTTCAGTCTCGATGCCCAGAAAAATTTGCCAATTTGGCGGGAAGACCTTTTTTTGCGAAGCGATGGTGGTATAGTGGTGAGCATAGCTGCCTTCCAGCAGTTGACCTGGGTTCGATTCCCAGCCATCGCAGTCCTTCTCTTCTTCCACTGACAGCATACTGTTGTTTGGGTATTGTTGTTAGAAAGTAAGAGTAAAGCTGGAGACACACCAAGCCGACATCAAAAAATCCAGCGCCAACGAAAGTCGCCTCGCGTCACCTTTGTTTTGGCCGACAAGTTGCACTTGAACACACCGCAAAGACTACAGCCGACGGCCAGTTAGCACGTACGTTCTGTGCCTGCCTGAGATGGGATAACTCCTCCTACCAGCAGGTCGCGGCAGTGTGTGCTTGTCTTTCAAAAAGGGAAACCGGAAGACCGAGAACGGCGATATACAAGCCGTTATTGTGATACGGGCATGAAACAAAGCAGTTGCCGACCACATAGCTTTATTCCAGATGGCCGTGTCGTTGTGAAAATATCCGCGTATTGGAATGATCAGATGAGCTCAAGAAGAAAAATGGGGAAGAGCCCTCTGTGTTTTTCCTCTTGACTTTCCTAGTTGGCTTGCCTTCGTCACGTCCTTTTCTCTTCTAGTGCACTGATTTGTTTAAGCTGAACCAAAGGCTGAACCGCCGGTGAGAGTGATTTCTCTCACCGACAGGGCGGCACCACCGATTCAACATTGGCCAGAAAAAATACATTTGCAACGCCGAGTTTTTAAGTGTTTAAAATCCAGGATAGTTTACGTCCATGTTTACTAGTTTGTTGTGTTTGTGCAATAGGGAGCAACAACTGGAGGAGGTGCTGTGGCTTAGTTGGTTAAAGTGCCTGTCTAGTAAACAGGAGATCCTGGGTTCAAATCCCAGCAGTGCCTGACTGTTGCAGAAATGAGCTCTTAAATGAAGTCTGTCATGTTTATCTCTGCCACCTCAATATCAAGGGGTTTAGTTTAGGCTGGAAAACTCGGTAGTTAAGTTTAGAGAAAGACTGGTTCCGGTTAAAAGTTGACTGTTGTGATGAGGAAACAGAGAGCTCCAGTGTTGAACTCTTTTTACATTTTAGATATTAATGCAGCTTTGATGTGAGAGAAGAAGACAGCAAGAAACAGTGGCGCTGTGGTTTAGTGGTTAAAATGCCTGTCTTGTAAACAGGATTTTCTGGGGTTCAAATCCCAACAGTGCCTCACACAGAACAGCGTTCTGTGGACTTTAAAAGGAGAAGAGTTCTTCAGGACATGATGTGACTTTTTTCTGGAAAAACATTGTCTCATTTGTAAACAATGGAAGAGAGAACGGAATGAACACCAACAAGAGGAGGTGCTTTAGTACTACAGTCTGTGGGTAGCGTCTTCTACCAGCTGCTTATTAGTAAAAAAAAACGCCGCCGTTGCGTCTTTGCGCACAGAGCGTCCCGTTGCGCGCCCGCTTTCTCTCTCTCCCTGTGAATTATGATTTTATTGTTCTCCCTTGGAGCATCGTGGGCCCCATTACATGGTCAGGCCCGGGGGCTTGAGCCTCGGTAAACCCGTATATTAAGACGGCAGTGCCGGGAGAGTGTGTATTGTCAGAACAGGGACCGACGTGTAGTCTGTCATGTGTCGCGGCCAAGTCACGACAAGAATTTATGACTCTCAATCGTCTAACCTGACATAGTGACCATCGTAACCGTCAAAAATATCCTGTAGTCTGATTCTGCCAAGCCAGAGCAAAGTCAGTCCGTCAGGTCTGTGTGTATCGGAGTGAAGGAGAGTAAAGTTAGTTCAGGAGTGGGACCAGGTGTGAGATGTGTGTGTGTGAGAGTGAGTGTGAGGACTGAGAAAGACAGAAACTAAATACATGAAAAATGACAAACCTTAAAAAATATTTTCATCCCTGTTTCAACCCCTCTTTTAGCTGATTCCATCCACAATTTATTTTGTGGCTGACGGAGGGGATGTCGTGCTAACCCTAACCCTAACCCACTAGCTACGTTGACCGTATAAATGTAGGCAGCCGATATTAGGTCTGCAGGGAGGAGGGCCCTGCATCCCAGGCACCTGAAAGTAGGGGCTGCAACTAACAAATATTTTATTTTATTCTATGAAATGAAAAATAAAATATAAAATGGTGATCAAAGCCCAAGATGACATCCTCAAATGTCTTTTTCTGTTCATCATTAACAGCTATTCAGTAGAGGAGTAAAGAAACCAGAAAATATTCACATTTAAGAAGCTGAAATCAGAGAATTTTTACTTTATTCTTAAAAACAAACTAAGTGATTGATCGATTTTCAAAATAGTTGGTAATGTATATAATAGTTGATAGTCGATTTATCTTTGCAGCAGTACCCGCAAGACAAGCCTGGAACTTTTCAGTTCCAGGCGAGGCCTGCAGCATCTCTTGGTCATTCTAGACCTCCACCCCCACGAGCAGCGCGACTCTTCACATGGTATGAAACAAGTTAATATTGAAAAAGTAAATGACTAGAAAAGAGTTATTACAAGGGTGTGAATCGCTTGTTTATTAATGACCAACCAGTAAATACCAAAGAACAAGTTTTAAATGCACATTTGTGCTGCTCCCGTTTAAATGGTTTCATTACAAGTCTTTCCAGTTTGAAGAAAAGCCTTTCCAGACTGATATCATGCAGAGAAACAATGTGCAAAATATGTCTGGATGTGCAGCCAGACGATTAACAAAAGCATTATCGTCAAAAACAGTGAATTTACAGATGATTAATGACACCTAATTCACAAAATATTAGCAGTTCTTGCTTAAATAAATAAGAGAGGAATTGTTGTTGATTTTTGATTTGTACAAACTCGTCACTTGAAATATCTCTCTTTCTCTCTCTCTATCCACCCCATCCCCGTCTTTTTCTCTGTCTTGAAAGGAACATACTAATCGGAAGGGTGGAGAGGGGAAACCTCCTAGTTGATGGGGCAACACTCTTTGTAGAGTTTAGCCAGCAAGAGGCAACCGTCCCCCTCATGACGGCTAAGGTCAAAGCTGAATTGCGGACGGAGGAGGACGTTGTCCTGTGCGATGCACATGGACACAAATTGGCGGACTCCAGCTGGACAACTGGTACGTTATAGTATTTACAAAGTTTGTCAATTCCTGTGGGCTTAGCTGAATTCTTTGCAGTTTTGAAAGTTTTCTTTTTTTGTTGAGGGGATTTGAATCTTAATTCAGGGTTCAATTCTTTTTCTAACAGTTAATGAAAATGATCAGAGGATGGGGGGGTGGGGGTTAACTTAAAAAACTCGCAAAGCTAATAGGCTGAGCTCTGAGTGCAAGGACTGACAGCCCCTGACATTCATATAGGCAGATTACAAACTTTAGTAAATGTTTTGATTTGATTTAAATGACAAAATCATAAGGATAATAATGGATTTAAACAGTCTTCTATTTTGGGATATGTGTTAGAGAGATGTAACAAGGCTGTTATAATACTGGTAAAGAAATCAAACACAGATTCTCTGTAGGTGCCAGGCACCTCTACAGGCTTAAGATGTCTCTTGGAAACCAAATATCAATACATTTTGTTTTTTTTATCTTTTCTGTAGGCATTTCTTTCTGGAAGCAAAAATGCACGCAGAATACTGGCTATTGAAAATAGCCAGTATTAAGAAATTCAGAGGAGGAAGAGGAGGAGGACAAGGTAATAAGTATTCCGTTTATCCAAAATGAATAAACATCACAAACATTTCTGTTAGGCATTAAAGAAACATGTAAACAGCTTAAGACAAAAAACAACAGACTGTAACCCCCCCCCCCAAATATCAGACAACAACAGATTATCAAAAATACATAGATAAACATCCACTGTATTTGAATGGGGAGGGTCTCACTATGTTGGCAAATGTACGCCATAGACGCAAGATGTCCAAATGCATATGGTTCAAACTCTTCCCGGCCATTAAAGGCCTTTATGAGTGACTTCACCCACGTTAGGGTCTCCCAAATTTATGCTGCATGCCTTGCTTACTGATCTGAAATGTACTGTAGTTGCAAAGTGCCTGAGTTGTCCCACTGAAGCCCTTATCAGCCCCACCCAACTGAGTGATTATACAAAGTTAAGAGACCGCACTGGAAACCTTCTAATGAAGCCCAATCTAGTATTTGTGTTGGACAAGAAAGTTGAGAAGATTTTTGTGTTTGACAGATATGGATGAAAACCTAAAACTTGTAACTAAAACGGAGGGTTAGAACATCCCACAATGTAGCTGGTTGAGACAGCAGATATGGACTTGACTTGAAGAGTCAGGGTCCAGAGAAAAGATATCTTGCTCACACAGGGCATTATTACGTAATTGCTGCACATTTTGTGTGTAGACTATGTATTTCCTTGTGTTTGTATGTGGATATGAGTTGGTGTTTGGGTGTATAAGAATAAAAAGCAGAGTACAATTAGGATTATCAATATAAGCTACAGAATAGGGATAAGCTATAATAATAAAAATAATAATAATAATAAATTAAAATACGGTATTCATCAACAAGAGTTGGTTAATCAAAAGTTTTTAATATATCCACTTAATTTACTAAACCAAGTAGCCCTAACCTTTCAATGCACAATATTAGCCTTAGCTGCTACTAGAACTGACATGAGGTGGTCAGCACAAAGTAATTAAGTCCACACACAGAAAACAAAGAAACAGAGATTCACTTAAAAGTAATCTAGACTATACCCTAACAGCGACACTGAACATGATAACACTCAGAGCAAATCACATGCTGTGACATTAACCAAGATGATAATTTATTAGAGGAGTTATGGATGATTAGACGTCATTAAGACGCTGTATTGCTGTAAACCTGTGGGGGACATGGACAGGCTTTTTAACAGTTCCCCTGTTTTTTTAATGGTAGATTTGTCTTGATTCAAATAAGTAAAAGATGTGAACCATGTAAATAGCCTAAAATAAGTTAAATTATCCTTTAAATAAATTGTATATTCAAACTTCAAGCCAGTAATCAAAATACAGTGGATGTTTGGTTTTCTACTCATGACTTATTCGTAAGTGAAATTTGTAGCGTCAAGGGCATATTGTCTTAATTAACTTTTTTAATTTTTTTAATTTCCTTGTATCCCTAGTCTCTTTGAGGAGGACGTGAGGGAAAATATGGAGAACCTGGTGGAGGCAGCAGGGGAGCTGCCTGCAATTGGTCAGGCACTGCGGGAACTCGGCCAGTTCGCCCGCAACCGGGCTGCTACTGTGGCCTTGACAGAGGCACAGATCGCCTCTGTCAAGGCCACTTTCAAGTGCATAATTTGCAGAGGTTTGTAAGCTACATGTAAAATCTATTGCATAAATACTGTTTTAAAACACACTGTTAACAGTTTTTGTAGGTTGATAATAGACTGTGAATGAACAATCTCCCAGTTCTCAACGGGAAGGAAGGAGGCCACAATGCTTGCGTCCTCCTATACATACGCCGACAGCCCACCACTTTCTTGGACAGTTGAAACAATACTAGTAAACATCTACTACTGTCTCCTGTAGCAAGAACCAAGAAAGAAGTGTTTTCTCCAGAAACAAGAGGAAATAGTTAGCACACCCAGAACTGTGATCATGACAGTGTTTCTACATACACAACAGGTTCACTTTATGGACTCGTACAATATTTGTTTGATCTTTTACACCCAAATAATGAGCTACAGTTTCGGGTTAAGACATGTAAGCATTACCGTAATTTCCGGACTATAGAGCGCACCTGATTATAAGCCTCACCCAGTACACTTTTTAAAGGAAAAAACATTTTGTACATACATAAGCCGCACCTGTCTATAAGCCGCAGGTGCCCACATTGTAACATGAGATATTTACAAAGGAAAGACGGTACACAGAAAGAGTTTTCAAAGTTTTAATAACATACCTTAACTTTTCTTTCCAAACAGTGCCTGTAACGCGGCAGTAACACAGCAGCAACACAGCAGCAACACGGCAGAGTAACACAGCACTAACAGGGCTGGTTAAAAAAACATAAAGTCACTGTTAGCCGTCTTCATCTTCCTCCTGTGCACTGAAACCATGGAAGTCTTCCTCCTCAGTGTCGGATTTGAATAGCCTCAGATATACTTCGCCCACACACTTTCTCAGTCTCTCTTTCGTTGTCGCTTTCAGTGTCACTCTCATCCTGAGGCAAATTCACTCCTGAGCTTGTGCTGTCCTCTCCGTCACGCAGCAGACCGGCTTTTCGAAACCCGTTGGTGATGGTGGATTTTTTCACACTGTTCCACGCTGACAGGATCCACTGGCAGACTTGTGCAAAAGTTGCTCTTCGCATGCGGCCAGTTTTGGTAAACGATTTCTCGCCGCTGGTCATCCAAGCCTCCCATTCAACTCGGAGTGCCACTTTAAATGCACGATTCACACTAATGTCAAGTGGCTGCAAATACTTTGTTGTGCCCCCAGGAATCACAGCAGGAATGGGAGTTGTCCTCTTGATGGCTGCTTTCACAGAATCTGTAATATGGGCCCTCATGCTGTCCAAAACGAGTAATGCTTTTTTTCTATGAAAAAAATCCTCCCGGTCGCTTGCCGTAACACTCGGTCAACCATTCCTTCATTAGGCTTCTACCATCCACCCTTTCGTGTTAACTTTCACGACAATGTCTTTTCGGGAGGTTTTCTTTTGGCATGTAATCTGCTTAAAAATTACCATTGGTGGAAGCTTTAGTCCGATGCAGTGCAGCCCAAAACACAGGTGAAATGCGTCCTCATCATGGCCGGTTTGTTTTCAGTGTGACAGATGCTTCACCTTTCTTGTTAACGGTCCTAGTGAGGGGCAGGTCAAACGTCAGAGGTACTTCATCCATATTTATGATGTCGTCTGGTCCGATGGAATTCTCTGCTATCTTTGTTTGTATGAATTTGTGAAAATTTGCGACTTGTTCCTCGTAGTCGGGAGGGAGTTGCTGACACAGAGTTGTCCGTGTCCTGATGGACAGACCTTTTCGTTTCATAAATCTGAGACAACCACGACGGTCCTCCTTTGAAATCCTGAATTTTCTTTTCGGTGGCGATTGTTTTGGCTTTCAGTCGGATCTGCACAGTGGAAACACCTCGGCCATCTTCTCGCTGTGTGTTCACCCAGTCTTCAAGAATGTTTTCCAGTTCGGGCCACCTGCTTTTATTACCTCTGAAAGCTTTTGTCGTCTTTTTACATTGCTCAGTTCTTCCCGCTGCCGTTTCCAACGTCTCACCATTGATTCATTGATGCCAAGTTTACGTGCAGCAGCTCTGTTTCCTTCTTTATCAGCCAGCTCGATTGCTTTTAACTTAAAAGCTGCGTCATATGCATTTCTTCTAGCATTTTCCATGATGAGGGTCTGTTCATGCTAATTTTATTCATGCACAAAGCACAAAGTTACATTAATAGTCCAAACTAGCGTCTTCCTCGACACATATATTCCACCTGTCTCACTCTTACCTTTTCTGCTCGAGCGCCCCTGGCGGCCGTTAGAAAAATGTATAAATTGGCCGCATCATTGCATAAGCCGCAGGGTTGAAAGCGTGTGACAAAAGTCGCGGCTTATAGTCCGGAAATTACGGTAATCTAAAATGAAGCTCATTTGAGTGTAGAAGCTCAAACAAATATTGAGATCCCAGAATGAAACGGTGGAATTTGTGTGAGCTCTCATATGAATTCACTTAATTAAATATTCAACATATATCAAATCATTATGCTAGTTCTGGCTGGCAAATGTCACTTTAAGTCTGTACTTTGTACCTCAGTGTTGATCTGCATAGCAGGCTTTCCATATGTTCCCACAGTTGTCGATTGCTTTGGTCTTTAAATTAAGACTTTACAAAAGCATCCAAACACAAACCCATTCTAGGCCTATAGATGCACATCTATATGTGTCATGTGCTTATGTGAGAAATGTACCATTTTGCTCATTTTGTTAGTTTACAAGATTCAACCAATTACACCATTATCTAGTAGCTCTGTACTAGGACTTTTTCACATACATTCTCCAAAATATATGATTTTTAAAAATGTTTTTCATTCGTATGAAATACAATACACCCAAATACCATACTTGTGAGAAAAATTGTGGATCTAATATCAATTCTATTGGACTTCAAAATGTAAGCAAGTTAGAATATAGACACAGGCCTTGTGTGATTTTGTTTAGTAAGTTTGAGTGGGTTTGATAAAACATTGATTTTCTGTTTTCTCTGTGGACCATGTAAAGAGCTCTATTTTACTCAATTTAACAGGATTGAGAAGGACATTGACTTGAAGATACTGATCAAATTGTTGTTCTAATCTACAATTATTATGAATCTCGCAGATGTGATGAGGAACCCGGTTGCCACGTCCTGCTGCCGCAGCCTTATTGGCTGCAGGACCCGTGTCTCCCAGTGGGCTACAAACGAAGAGAGGTGCCCCAAATGTAGGGACCAAGACTTCTCAATTAAAAATTTCGATATGACAGGGATGGGGGAAATTATTTCTTTGTTTAGAGATGTGATAAGGGAAGAGGACTAGGAAGGGAGTTTTTGTGTGTGTGTGTGGGAGTTGTTCATAAGAATTATTATATGCATTCAATTTTCTTCGTTCTTTGTTCTTTGTTCTTTGTTCCTGATGATGTTTATATAAATTTTGTTATAATTTGTTATTTCTGATAGTATATTTTTATTAAAAAAATCTGTTTTCAAATATGAGGTATAACCGTTAATTGTCACCAATGTACCAACGTAAATACATGATCAATGTTCAGGTTTAATAACCAGTGGTAGTGTTGACATTAGTTAAGTGTAAACCTGCAAACAATGTATGTAGGTTAGCCTAATGGTTGTGGGTTGAATCTGAGAATGAAAATAATTACAGTAAATATAATGAACTGCCCCACGGAAGTGGAATTGGGCTTAAATAAACAACAATTTATTTAGCTAGCAATATTTACGTGGGATTAATTTACATGTTTGTCCAGGGACATCATATTAAAGTTTGTAAAATGACCTCTATGTGAAAGTGAGGTATTAGACTTATTATACTGTAAACTGTGACAATCAAGCTCCCTCAGAATGTCAGGCAAGTGTCACTCTATCCAGCTTTATTACAGGGCTGTGTTGGATACTCAATTCTGATTGGCCAATCACAGTGTTCTGCAGTCTGTAATTTCTCTACAGCAGACCGTTGCTACATATAATAGACCGTTGCTACGTATAGCAGACCATTGCTATGTATAACAGACCGTTGCTATGTATAACAGACCGTTGCTATGTATAACAGACCGTTGCTATGTATGGCAGACCGTTGCTATGTGTAGCAGACCGTTGCTATCTATAGCAGACCGTTGCTACGTATAACAGACCGTTGCTACGTATCGCAGACCGTTGCTACTATAGCAGACCGTTGCTATGTATAATAGACTGTTGCTATGGGCGCAGCACTGATGTCCGACTCTGGCGGCAGTGTTTGTGTCAAATTATTGATTTCTTAAGTAAGTGGCCGGGTAATAAGCGGGATAATGTACAGCGAGCGGGTCATTGCTGTGAAAGAATGCCCTTCAGGGGATTCTGCTTTGCGTCGGGGTGCAGCATCGCCCCGTCGGGAATTCTTTCACAACAATGACCGGCTCGCTGTACATTATCCCTTACTTAGTAGTTCTGAGTCATGGACCATGGTTCTAACTTGCAAAATGAAAAATAATGACTGCTTACTGAGTGAAGCATACTCTTTCCTTCCAGATTACCTGTTTGCATACTGGGCCACACTCCATTGGGATTTCAAGCTTGGAAGTTCCTGCTCCGGCAGATGAGGTACCCATTACTTTTTACAGTGATGCGCACCAAATGCCCCTTTAATCAGTTTCATACTATAAAAAGACAACAGTTCAAATAATGTTAGAATTACAGAGAATACATTTATTTCATGTCCTGTCTATTTCTTTATTACAGTCTTCAAGTGGGTCATAAGTCGTGATTGAGAGGGATCACTTCTGTATGTCTATATGTTGTTGTTTTTTTAAGGAAAGCCTGCAAAGTATACCTTTTAACAAAACAACAAAAACAACCACGCCAAGTTAACACAATCATTCAAAGGATTTTTGCCTTGAACTTTCGAAAGCCCTCCAACCTCACCAGGATGTCAGTTGTGGCCTATGTAAAAGAAAACAGTTTTGTTGAGGACTATGTAATACAAGCATTGATTATATCCTTTGAAATAAGGCCTTCAACTCTGTTGCTTCTGAGGCAGATCAAAGTCCTGCAAAGTAAACAGTGTTATGTATAACTTTACTTGGGGGGACACAGAAAGGATAAGTAATTGTAAGATAATGATGAAGTAATGAGTGGCAGAAACTACTTTTTAATAATTACCATGAACCGGAAGCAGTGATGTTATCGTATTTAACAGTTTTTCAACAAAATCTTTGGGAAAACAAAAAAAATTGTAACATTAACTTAACGTTACTCTTGGGTTACTTGGGTTTTAACAATTCCTTATGATAAATTAGATATTTTCAATCACGCAAGTAATTTATTTCATGTCAGCCTCGGTACACACTCGTCTCCTGAGCGTCTAGCAGCGATTATAGCTCAACTATCCAGATTATAAGTAACTGGAAACAAAACTTTATTTTTCTACTCCTCATAGTTCATAAACCCCTTTTAATATAATAACGACTTGTTGAAATTGGTTGAAAAATGTAGATATTATCTTGTTTTTATCCAGAAAAACGGCAGCTCCACCGTTCACTTGTATAGGGTTACAGGACAGTCTTGCCCGGTCCAATATGGCGCCCATGTGGGCATAGGATCCAGGAGTCAATATGGCTTCTATGTATATAGGTCTATGGCCAGCCAGCCCATCCGTGGAAAAGTGTAAACATTTTTGGTTCATTATAAAACTGTTAAGTCACACATGTAGAGGCGCATGGAGCTGCTTTCACAGACGCAACTGCCATTTGCGGCGTTATTTATGTACACCAGTTGGCGATATATAGAATAGCAAGGAAAGGGAGTTTTGTTTTCTTTAGTGTTTTTTTTTTCTTTGCTGGGATGGCAAAGATCTGTCATGTTTTACAGGTCATCCGAGTGACTTGATGCTCGGTGCTGAAGCTCCTGTTTGATGAGGTATTCCTGGAATCACCAGATTCTCCACACAGATGAGAAGCAGTATCAGGAAAGTCTCAGTATCCACAGGAAGACGCACCAGGATAGCCACTGTGACCTGAGAGCCTACATTACCAGCTGACACAACTTCATTATACAAAAAGAAACCCTTTACTTCTTTGGAGGACATGATCTGGACAATTAACATAACAGTTATGGCTCTGCTACTTTGTGCATCATGTGTACTCAATTCATATTTACATTTCATTGAATATGAATAAAGTATTTTATTTTGAAGGAGCATTTTCTGTCATTTGTATACTTAGAAGTAACATAGAAGTAAGGATATATATAAATATCTATATAGATATATATTATATATCTATATAGTGAAGGAATTCCCCTCCAGGAATTGTTACCTTCAGACGTGTTGGTTTATCTTCTAGGAATCATACAAAATACAAAGTTATATTAAAGAAGCATCAATTTATTCCGTATATATATTCATCATAATTGCACAGAGTTATATTCAGAAGTTCTGGTTTCTCCTATGTGTCACTGATACCATGCAACACAGTGGTCAGCTCGCAGAGAAGAACCCCGTGTTCTGTTTTTCACATAATACTTATACATGTCATGTGTCGCTCAGAGAGAGGCGGAGGGGTAGGCGTTATCTATGTAAAGACTTGATACCTTTCTATGCATTGAAACAGGCTATCTTCTGTTTGGCCTCCATCTGACTCCATTTCTACGCATCCCGTGCTGTGTTGCCGTTCCCTCCCCCCTTATCAGCCTCAAGGCTGGAACACGGTGGAGACTAGTTCTTTGTCCAGACATGTCAACCTGATATCATGTGCTGCCCCGATTATATTTCTTAGATCAACATGTTTTCACTAATGACAGTTTACACTTTAATTAAATCAATGAGATATAGTTTACACTTTAATGAAATCAAATGAGATATTTCTAACAATTCCTCTTTTGAACTTGTCCAAGTTCACTTTGGTCCGGAAATATCCAAATCCCAACGGTAATTACCCTCCAAGATTAGTTATCAATTCACCCATATTTTCTAGCAATGATCTACGAGTTCCATCTTTAAACCAATTAAGGTTTTGCCAAGGAAATAACCCTTAAACCCTCCAAACCCAAGAGAGATCTGGAGAGGTCTTTTTGATAGAGGTCGCAGGTCACATGCTGCTACTGACAACTGGCCAAAAACTCCCCTCCGTTTTACAGGAGATGGAGCAAAAAAGACCAGATGCGCTACCTACGCTACTCGGAAAAAAAGACAACGGTAAAACCTCAAATAGACGAGGAAAAAACCACATTGACCCTTCGTTTACCACAAATTAGTTATAATTTTAGCTAGAATAATATATCTGATTAACATTATACAAAATCCCCAAAATCTGATTAAACATTATACCATATTCCCAAAATCTGATTAAACATTATACCATATTCCCAAAATCTGATTAAACATTATACCATATTCCCATCATAACTGTCTATAGATCAGAGTTCCCTATCATCCTAGGAAACAAGCAGGATTTGTCATACACCAGGTTCATTATTACACTAGTTTAATTTCCTCCATTTCCCTATCTGTATCCTGATCAAGAAAATCCATGTTTAATCGCCCCTGTTCTCTCCACCCTCCCCCATTGGTACTCATGCTCATTTGATAGGCTGGTGGTTGGTCAGGGCGTTTTTTTCTCTATAATTGTTACTATCAGTCTTTCAGTTAGGTGGCGGATACATGGGACGCAGCAACATCCACACAAAATTAAGCATGCAAGAGCCACCATTATGGATGAACACAACGACACTATCATTGTTTTCCACTTACCGAATGTCCTATTGAGCCAATTTTCAATCGGGTTGTTTATGCCGGAGTCTTCATGCATCTTATCAGATAGAGTTCTCAGTCCTTCTAATGCTTTTGTCACCGTACCATCCGGGGCGGTATTATTTGGAATAAAGATACAGCACGAATCCTGAAACATGGAACAAACTCCCCCCCTCTCTGCCAGCAACATGTCCAGAGCCATCCGATTTTGGATTACCATCAGGGATGTGGGGGCTAATTGTTCCGCAATTCCGGCTATCGCATCGCGCGTTAGATTAGTCAGTCTAAGTATATTGTAGTGAATGTAATTAATTCGGTCCACGTTCTTATTGGGAGTTATGGGAAACAACGCTGATATGAGAGGAAGATTCTCAAACCCGGTCGAGATTTGATCCGCGAGTTTAAACTCATCCGGTACACCCCTGGGTACTCCAATAGCGTCTATATAGGTGGGATTATTTAGATTTATGTCGAAACTTCTCTGGGTTCTCTTGGTTTTTCGTCCCAAACCTATAATTGTTATGGGCACAGCTAGTCGTACTAGAGAACATACTCCGGACCAGTTTGCTGGTAGGGTGGTACGTATGGTGTTTTTCCCACAGTACCAAAACAAATCCCCCCGACCCTGTGTCCATCTCCCCGATGTGCTATTTTGAGTTACCTCGTGGGTGGTGTTACACCACGTGACTAGTCCCTCTGTTACCTGGTGTTGTCCTGTACGGTTGAAACACACATAGTTTCCTTTACGGATATTGAACACTGGGGGCTGTACATGTTTTTTTAAGGTAGGATATATTTGTTCTAGATGACTACAGTGTGTGGTTATATTAGCACCGGTCGTTATAAGTTGTAGCATGCATTCCCACCCTATTGGATCATCGATATGAATTGGTCCGGGTACCATGAGTAACTGTGGTCTGCCACTTGAACAAGCGAAACAGTTATCAGTGTTATATTGTTTAGCCGTGAACGTCATCCAATCTAACCACATGTTCCTATCCCCATATCCAGTGGCTATACGAATGATATCATTAGTTGAGAGTTCAGTGAAATCCAAAGTCTGTACTTTTTCTTCCACATTTCGGGGATTTGGCGTGGGTATTGTAGTGACCACTGGTGAACTGGTTTTGCGATTAAATAATATTTCTATCGTGCCGTAAGTGTCTTGGCCATTCTGATCCACTCCCACCCTCAGGTAACCAGTATGATTTGACTCCCCAAGGCCCCATTGCCATGGGTTGTACCTTAATTCTTTAAATGTGATCAGAAGAGGGTTTTGTGTTAGGTTGTCCATTTTCATAGCCATTGTCACACTCCTCGTCAGTGCACCTTTTGGATCTATTATGTGCTTTTGGTCTAATGTCCTGAACACTATTGGTGAGATTATTCGATGTGACGTTGGTTTGTGTGATTCCTAGGTTTTGGTTCTGTTTTACTTTTTGTCTTGGTGTGTAGTCTAAAAAGAGTAAAATACTGCCCACTAATAGGACTGATCCCAGTATTATCAGTGTTTTGTATCGCCAACCCATACCCATATTTTTTCTGTCCCTGGTCTCTCTCCTTCTGACTCTATACAAATACTGCAAAGTCAAATTTGAAATGGTATATAAAAGCAATGAATAAACTAGCACAGAAATTTGAAATGGTATATAAAACGCAATGAATAACTAGCACAGAGCATACAATCTATTGAGTCACCTTGCTTGTACTTGTAAGCCGTGTTTTAGCTGTAAAACCGGCAAGACCTTGAAACCTTCTCTCCCTTAATTGTGTCTCATACAGCCCAGTACATAAAAAGATATTGAAAACAACAAACGGAAAAAAAAAAATACAGTTAGTTTTAGTTACGCTTCGATGTTTACGTCTCTCTTTATGCGTTCTTCTCTGGTGTCCCTGCAGAGATGCTTGCGTCTACCCCTGGTGCTGTTCCTTTGACCTTATGTGTCTGGTGTCCCTGCAGAGATGCTTGCATCTACCCCTGGTGCTGTTCCTTTGTCCGGTTCGTCTGGTGGGTGTGTCGGTTTGTCCACGCCTCCACTGATGACCTCCACACCGGGTGGTGGAGTTTTAGTAGAGCTGCACTGTGTCAGGTGCCACCACACGCCCCCTTTTCCTTTCAGCTGTACCGCCGTGGTTGTCCTCGCTGTCACCTCGTAGGGTCCTGTCCTGCTGC